>PNEQ01004973.1:53689-66265 GCA_003012365.1 Medauroidea extradentata | reverse complement strand
ATAGTGTCTAAATTTGCTACTGAAATTACATAACAAAAAATTATGAAAAAATGCATTTACATTAGCATGTAAAATGCATCAGTAAACTGTTTCAAACAACTGTTTTTAAAAACCGAACGTGACACGCACTTTTTCGTACTTTAATCTAGCAAGTGAATGCAGAAATAAGTAAGAATTTTTATTCTGATTCTTGCTGCAACGGCTGCAGAATTAGCATGCAAAGTTAGTTTAAAAGTGTCAAAACATATATTAAAAATTTTTTTCTAAAAAAAATTATGTTTCTTCAATACTTGTCATTTATGTCTACTACAAAATAAATAATTTCAAGTTCATTTTAATATTATTTATTTAGGGAATAATCCCCCTTAAAGGCCTAGATGTTAAGTGCAGACCAAAATTTCTTTCATCTCTTCCATTACGACTTTATTCTTGGTAACTGTGAGAGTCGAAGTAGAGGTTTTACTGTAGAGTATACATAACAGCTGCCCCTTTCATAACGACCTTATTCTTAGTGAACCACAAGGGGTTGTTAATTTGAATACATGTTAACCAAAGGTAAGGTAAAACCTGAAACATGTTATTTTTAACAACTTGATAGTTAAATATGTTCACTGCGATGAAATTTGCCTTCTTCGTGAAAATATTGAGTGCAGTTATTAGTCTTTCTGAAGGTTTAATTAAAATTTGCAATATCTGTTCTCAAATACTGATGAAAATATTTTTGTTACTTTTTCAATCTCTTATCACCATTAAAGAAGAGAAGGTGAATTGCAGGTTCCTGTTACTTCATTTAGTTACATAACCAGGACCGTTTAGCGACATCAGCCTTTTACTTGTTTGCAAACTACAGTACATTGAAGTCTTACTTTGGCGTAAAAAAATGTTGTAGATCCATAAACACAGTTTATACGGTAACACTAGTTAGGTAAGACCGGTATTGTATTTTTTTTCTTCTTGGTGAAGTATGTTGCCTAGTGATGAAATTTGCTTTCTTCACAAACAATATTGAGTGTTGAAATTAGTCTTTCTGAAAGAACAATTTTCACACTTCAGTAAACTTTCAAGAACGTGTGGGTTATCTGCTTTGCAGATCAACCATGATACCTTGGATTTTAATGTAGGGTAGATGCATAAATATTGTATGCGGTAGAACATCATTATTAATGACATCTTTTATTATAATATATAATTATATAATATTATATAATATAAAATTTCTTGGAAACCGGCAGGGGTCATTTAGGTTGTACTGTATACAGTAACACTAGATACGGTAAAACCTGGGCATATTTTTTTGAACAACTTGGTAGTAAAATGTGTTGTCCAGTGATGAAATTAGCATTCTTCATGACCAATATTGAGTGCAGTGATTAGTCTTTCTGAGGGCACATTTCACAATGTTGTAAACTGTTGTATAAGAATGTGTGGGTAATTCAATTTACAGCTCATAATTTTAGAAATAAATTTAAAATACAAAAAATTTTAGGCAGCTTGAAGAAAAAATTGAATGTACATTAAATACTGTTTACAGTAAAACCCTTTTATAATGACCTTTTATGTTACAAAAACCTCTCTATAATGACAGTATTCTCAGGTACTGTGAAAGTTAAAATACAGGTTTTACTGATTTATGAAATACTGGTTTTATTGATTTATGAAATACAGGTTTTACTGATTTATAACAACCCTTTTCTCGGGAACTGCATGGAGTCATAGCAATGTTCTACTGTATATGGTAGCAACTAGGTAAGGTGAGACCTGTAGTATATTTTTTTACAACTTGATAGTGAAATATGTTGCTCAGTGATGAAATTTGCATTCTTCATGACAAATACTGAGTGCAGTGATTAGTCTTTCTGAGGGCACAATTTCACATTGTGGTAAATTTTTGCTTAAGAATAATATTACGTATGTGGATAATCTGCTTAGCAGGTCAACATCATCATCTTGGAAATAAATATAATAAAATAATTTTAGCAAATACTTGGAAAAAATTGTTCCTTTTTGTTACAACCGTAGGGGGCCGCTGTTGGCACAGTGGCTAGAGCACTCACTTCCACCCAAGGAAATCCGGGTTCGATTCCCGGCGGGGTCTGTCCCCGAATTTTCACATGTGGGAATTGTACCAGACGATGCCACTGGTGGTTTGCTTTTCTCAGGTATCTCGTGTTTCCCCCACCCCTTCATTTTGGCACTGCTCCATACTCACATCATGTCACCCCTCACCAGCGCTAAAGGCCTAGATGTTAAGTGCAGACCAAAATCTCTTTCATCTCTTCCATTACGACCTTATTCTTGGGAACTGTGAGAGTTGAAGTAGAGGTTTTACTGTACAGTATTTATAACAACTGCCTCCTTTATAACAACCTTATTCTTAGCAAACCGCAAGGGGTTGTTAAATTGAATATAGGTAAGGTACTGTGAAAATTTAAATACAGGTTTTACTGATTTATAACGACCCTTTTCTCGGGTACCGTGTCGGGTCATAGCGATATCCTACTGTGTATGGTGAACCCGACGTTTTGTTATCGGCGATTCATATTATAAAACTGCTTCACTATTGGGCATTTAAATTTACGCAACTTGTCGTTCACTAATGAATAAACTCTTAAAGTCTTAATTATGTGAATGATCAAACTGAAATTGCAGTTCCTTGCGAGGTACTTGTCCTTGCGTCTAGTGTCCGATAGAGACGTGGCTTCGACTGTATCAGTGGCAGCCGCAAAGGACGTAATAATTCAAAAGCTCTCTTAATCTCACCAAGATTTTATTTGCTACAATCATTCCATTTTAGGACATCACTTCAGTAAGGTTCCCGCGGCAAAATTTATCAGCACTATTTGTCCGCGAAACAACAATTACGTCAAAATAATGTGACTCTATCCCCAGTACGAATCGTTAAACTACTCAGAAATCGCCAACCTCTTCACAATTAAGCTTTCGCAAAATTATCCAATATTGATCTAAGGCCTCCGCAATCTCCTGGCTGGATCAAAACTTCCAAAAATTTAATAACCTGAAATTGTAGCTGACCGTGCGAACCTCCTTTCGAAGGGGTCCACGGGCAACTGCCCCGATCCTGCATCAACACACCCCTCGTGATCTCCACGTTTCTCAACTGACCAACCACAGACCTTCCCTGGAAACAGGCCACGCCCCGTCTTGGCGACTACCTCACGACACAGCCATCCACCATTTATTCTTTCAAAAATTATTTAAATTATTTACATATACCTTACATTGCGTAATGACACATAGTTCCCACTTAAGATTGTTTCCTTTTAATTTTGACACTATTTAAATACTATATACTATTCCATTTATTTTCATTTTGGCCACCAGTGTGGCCTCTGCTTGTTTGACGACGTTTTGGAAAAAGGGGGGGGGGGGGGGGAAGAAAAGAGCCTCGTTCCAAATTCTCTCGCTGTCTCTAGGACTGATTTAAAAGGGGAAGGGGGTTACACTGCTGGAGCATGGCTGGGCCACCAGCGAAGTTTCTTCAAACAAGCAAACCAACCTCTCTTACACTCATTTTGAGACTCCCTGGGGATGCGACGAGCCTCTGCGACACTATTTCGTGACCCCTTGCAGAGCTCATATTTTCTGTCCTGTCCAGTGCTGGCTTCATCTCGACCCTCTCTCGAGGCTTACCAAACACACTTTCAGTTCAGTCTTTATGCTACACATCTGTCCTAAATACATATAATTTATAAACATCTTGAAATTTTGCCCATTACAATGGTAAAATCTAGGTAAGGTAAGACAACATATTTTTTTAAAAACTTAATAGTGAAATATGTTGTCCAGTGATGAAATTTGCATTCTTCATGACATATATTGAGTGCTGTGATTAGTCTTTCTGAGGGCACAATTTCACACTGTAGTAAATTCATGCTTAAGAATATGTGGGTAATCTGCTTTGCAGCTTAAACACATCATCTTAGAAATAAATTTAGGAAAAATTCAGCAAATCCTTGAAAAAAAAATTTAGATAATTTAAAACTGTGTATAGTATTTGGTAAAACACAGATACATATAATGTCCCTTTTTGTTACGACCGTAAGGGGGCAGCCGTTGGCGCGATGGCTAGAGCACTTGCCTCCCATCAAGGAAATCTGGGATTGATTTCTGGTGGGGCCTGTCCCCGCATTTTCACATTTGGAAATAGTACGAGAACGCTGCCATTGGTCGGCAGGTTGTCTCGGGTATTTTCTGTTTTCCCCGCCCCTTCATTCTAATGCTGCTTCATACTCACATCATGTCACCTCCTCACCAGCGCTAAAGACCTAGATGGTAAGTGCTGACTGAAATCTCTTTCATCTCTTCCATTACGACCTTATTCTTGAGAATTGTGAGTCAAAGTAGAAGTTTTACTGTACAGTATTTATAATACCTGCTTCCTTTATAACGACCTTATTTTAGAACTGCAAGAGGTTGTTAAAGTGATTATGTGTTAACACTTGGTTAGGTAAGACCTGTAGCAAATTATATTTAACAACTTGATAGTAAAATATGTTCAGACTGATTAAAGTTACCTTTTTCGTGAAAAATATTGAGTTAAGTTATTATTAGTTTTTGTTTGAAAGAACATATTCACACTTCAGTAAACTCTCTCTTAGTAATGTGTGATGGGTTATCTGCTTTGCAACCGAACCATGACACCTTAGATATGAATAAACAAATAAAAATTTTGGCAAACTTAAAAAACATATTGTAGATGTACATATAAATATTGTGACCTCTTTTATTACGACCATCTCTCTGACACTCTTCTTGGGAACCACCAGGGGCCATTATCTTGAGGTTCCACTGTATATACTGTAGTAACACTAGATTAGGTACTGAAGCATATTTTTTTGAACAACTTGGTAGTGAGATGTGTTGTCCAGTGATGAAATTAGCATTCGTCATGACCGAAATTGAGTGCAGTGATTAGTCTTTCTGAGGGCACAATTTCTCACTGCAGTAAACACTCGCATGAGTGAGAGATTTTGTTCACTGCTCATCATCGAGGTCTTCAGCACTGGTGAAGGGTGACATAAGGTGAGTGGGAACAGTGCTGGAATGGAGTGGGGAAATGGGAGATTCCCAAGAAAACCCGCCGACAAGTGGCATCGTCCAGAGCGATGCCCACGTACGAAAATCCAGGTACCAACCCCGCTGGGAATTGAACTTGAATCACCTTGTTGGAGGGCGAATGGTTTGACAATTTGGCCATTGTGGCCCTCAATTTTAGTTTAAGAATAAGCTGGTAATCTGCTTCGCAGCTCAACTACATTGTAGAAATCAATTTAATGAAAGAAAAAATAGCAGAACCTTAAGGAAAAAATTGAAAGAGTGTAAATACTGTACATACAGTAAAACCCATTTGTAATGAATCCTTTACTATGGCCAATTCTCTATAACGACAGTATTCTCTGGAACTGTGAGGGTTTGCAATAGCAAGGTTCTGCTATATATGATAACAGTAGGTAAGGCAAGACATGTAGCATATATTTTTTACAACTTGATAGTGAAGCATTTTGCCCAGTGATGAAATTTTCTTTCTTCATGACCAATATTGAGTGCAGTGATTAGTCTTTCTGAGGGCACAATATCACAATGCAGTAAACATTTACAGCTGAACCACATCTTAGAAACAATTAAAAAAAAATCGGCAAATCCTCGAAGAAAAAATGCAATCTAGGTTTGAATCCGGATGGGGTTGGTCTCCGGATTTTTGCATGTTAGAATCGTACTGAACTGACTCGTTGCATGAGTCATTATTGTTTCTCCTGCCTTGTTTGTTCAAATTTCCAAGATGTACCTTGACAAAACAGCATATCCAGTGCACATGTGTTACCAGCGTCCCAATTTGTCACTTGGACAACTATGTAAAGAATAACACAATTGTACAAAACACTTGGTAAAGCTGTCAAAATATTTTCGTACAATGATAAATTTGTTTTTGTGAAACTTGCCAAAATCACCATGCATTAACTTAAGGAAGATTACCATAAAAGTGTTAATACTGTACACATAAATACACAAAAGGACAAACAAATATATTCAGGGATGCGCGGTTGCGATGTTTCTATGGCTAGGCCGGCTTCATCAGGCCTTCAGCTTGTTGCCTGATGAAGCTGGCCTAGCTGGTGAAACGTTGAAACTTTGCATCTGCTGAGAAAAATGTGTTCGTTCTTTACTGTGTTTGTATTTTCTATTTATGTATAAGTACTGCCCTGTACGTACTGGTGAATCTAATATTTTGTTAGAAATGTAAATACAGTGAAACCTCATTAATACTGTAGCAAGGCCCAGGCCGTAGATTTATTTTTACATGTTTTAATTTACAGTACGTTTGTTTCGTATTTAGCTGTCACTTATAATGTAGGCCTCGTAGTCATTCCAACAATGTGTGACGGGGCAGCTTTCTGTCTGTAGTCGCTGTTCGCGGCGCAAAGATGTAGTGAGTCTGCGTTCTCCGGCCACTAGACATGACCAGTGCGATGTTCGCAGCAGTTTGTATGACGTTCTTTTGTTTACCCCCATAGCAGTTGGTTATGTAGCCTGGCGTGCTCCGGATAGCTCGTTTTGTTCAATTAAATGGAGGCGGAAACTATCATTGTGTTTTCACAGATTAAAACAGCAGAACTACTTTCGCGGTGCTATGCCCTAAACAACCCCCTGCGATGGCTGACCTACGCGCGTCAATATTCTACGTCATGAAGAAATTCCATGAAGCAAGCGATCAACCACAATGTCGGCGCTAGAAATCGTCTGGAGAAGCTTGCAACACAAAAAGTTACTCACTTCACCAGGAAAAATTTAATAAGATACTAAAGTTGCCAAATATCAAAATTGAGAAAAAATACAGGGAGAAGTCATATCAACAAAAATAATTAAAATTCTACAGTGGTCAATTTGAAACCAAACAAGCCAGGAAAATAAACGACTGTACTTTAAAATTCCTAACTACCCCCTATTTTATATTTAAATTTTGAAAATATGAATTAAAATTAACCATGTCCTCAGTTACTAGGTTATTGAATCCTGTTGTATCATCCTGGACACCTGACGAACTATTACGGAAAATGGCATATAGCCTGTTATTAACTGTTTAAATTTAAATAAGAAAAGGAATACTTTATAGAGATTCAAACAAGATGGGGAAGTGGCTGAACATTTCACAAGTGGTATCTGAGAGTTTTGTTAAGAACTATTTGTAATTTTATTTTTTAAAAGCCAGCACGTTGGTGGAAATTTATTTATATTTAAAGTAATCAATTTACAATATCTGTGAACTAATTCTACTTAAAATAAGTAACATTTAATTGGGTAATTTGAAGTCACTCATTTAACAGTAAGAAGAACAGTTTGCTTAGTAATGTTAATATTTATTAAAAATGTAAGTGATTATGTTTGGCTTTAGTAAATTTTTCAATGTGTATTTTTAGCTAAAATTATCTGCATTTGAATTTAATGAAATTATGTGTATTCATTGTTAAAGCTTGGAGTATGAGGACAGAGATACCGAGCTAAATTTACACTGTCCAGGAAAAATTACTATACTTATATGCAAAACGAGCCTATAAAGACGATTGTTGTGAATTTGCCGCCGTATTTGGTTGCAACCAATAGTACGACAGACTGTTGCTGATTGGCCGCATACATTTTAAATTGAATGTTTCTTTCACTTAATAACAAAGTTATTACTTAATATGATTGTATAAAATTGGTTTGGAAACTAAACTGTTAATGTTTATAGTTTTGTGCAGATATTATTAGTTTAAAATGTTCTGTTAATTATTAAAAACTTAGTATTTTTTAATTGATTCCTGAAATGGCCGCTGGGCGCACCACTGATGGGCGATGCCGGTAGCTTGTGCGTGAGGTCGTTATCAGTGGTTGGCAAGATGTAGTCCGAGAAGGACGTGTTGTGTTAAACGACCGCAGAGTTATGGGTCGTGAGAAGATGGTGTGAAACAAATGTAAAAACTTTTCTTTTGTTTCGTTCAGAGGGTGCCCCTGGCAGTCAAATTTGCTGAAATAGTGTATTGAGGCTAGGATGTTGCAAGTTCAAATAAACCCCAAAACTGTCTAGAGTTCTGCCGTCTTCATTCCTTGTGCTACGTTGTAGGAAACCTTCGATTTTTTTTAATGTAATGCTGAGCTGGTCATGGACGTGTGGCATTGAGGAGGAATGTGTCACTTTTTTTTTCCACTTGACATGCGACACGCTATATCTTTTGTTTGCCCATCGTGGAACTTTGACGCGCCACAATACAAACTCTGTTAATACAAGCTTCTCATTAATACAAAGTGGTTTTCTTTCCCCTTGAAATTAGATAAGGAATTAAATTGTACCTTATACTCTTAAGATACAGGGTAGCAAAGGCAGCTAGGCAACTAATTACATCTTAAAATTAAATAGAAACATGTACTGACAAAGAGTGCCATGCATGGCTTCACCGGGCGAAGAGAAGACACTGTACTGCAATATGGCGGATGGTAATTGGTTAACCTAGCGGCCAGGAAGTGAACTAGAGAGGTAGGTGGCAGATTTGAAAATGAATTGTGGTTATCGAAGGTTGAGGTCAGGTGGCTGTCTGGATTTTGTTATGTATTGGTGGGCCAGTTCCCATCGCCTTAGTTCTGCATTATTGATGGATGGTGTTAAGGCTTTCACCACTCTGATTGTGTAGCAGGAATCAAAATCTAGATTGTGGGATGCTGCATGAGCTGCAACTGGCTTGTCTAGTGAGTCCACATTAGTACCAGCTAAGGGCCTTTTTGGTGGCCATTCCTCCTCTGCCTGAGGGTGTTGGTAGTGAGACCAATGTACTCAGCCGAGCAATGTTTACACTGTAGCTGGTAAATGAGGTTCTCTGTGGCACAGTTGTAGCTGCCCATGTTGGGGTAGGTTTGGTTAGTGCGTCTGCTATTGAAAGACGTGGGTGGTTGGTGTATGGCACTCTTAAGAGTGTGTCACAAAAACCTTTATTTTCCTCTGCTAGAATGTACAATGATTACTGGCTAGCTACTATACTGTGTAATGGTTTTGTTAAATTCCAAGACTGTAAGTGCAGTGTGTGTATTGTCACATGTAGGAAGCATGTATAAGTCTTTAAAACCACTACACCACTCACTACAACCAAAGATACTGGCAAAAGAATCAAAATTTTAAATCCGAACTAAACAGAGTTTTTAATTGTACGTATTAAGAAGAAAATAATTTTAAAAATGGGCGGCAACATTCTGAAATTATCTGGGCAGTTAATTAGGAAGACGTAATGAAAAAAAAAAAAAAAAATTACTGAAATAAAAAGTGTTCAGCAACAGCCAATCAAATTACTAATAAGTATTCAGAAAAACTCAGTGACCTTGTGTACAATATAGCATTCAAATGTAGGCTCCACATCTGAAGCAAAGAGGAAATAAATTAACTGTTAAATATAGCTATCAGTAGAGCGTGATATATCATTTACAGGGCAAATATGGGCAAAATATCTTGATTATTTGGCAGAAGTCAGTTTAAAAGGCTGTGTAAATTTAAATAGTTTAAACTTTCTGAAAAATGTATTAAAATAGGTACTAGTGTTCAAAAACTGTGAATATCACTTACCTTCGATGTTGTACTGTAGACGTAATTCTCAGAAGTCTTGACTCTGCAGAATGACGTTGGTCAGGTCCGAGGAATGTAGAACACGAATGTCGTCAGTACGCCAGCTTACCTCATCACACGAGCTGTGCAGTGATTACAATTCATTTTATGCACTCGCAAGAGTCAAATATGCTAGGTAACGATAAATGCAGTCGAGGTATCTTCCTGAGCTTTCTGCGTAATGCACATCTTCAGCTCTGGTAACCTTAAACACTAACTTCGGGACTCGAACCAGCTATACTCCACGGTACAAGTACTTAGTGTGCCATGTCCTATCAAAGCCAGCTGCTATCTGTAAAACAAAACACATGCTTTCCCAAATTGCCACGACCTTATTGACTGGTTGTTACCTAATGGTGCCGTAACAATGTAGACGAGAGTAATCTGTATACTAATTATGGTCATAAAGGTAACAAACTGATACTAAGAGAAAACATTTTGCCTTCACAAGTCAGCCAGACAAAATTAAATGAAATACTATATTTACATTAAACACGAAGAAAAAGAATACCTATCTGGAACAAAAATATTGCAAGCTTAATAACTAAAATGAGTTTGTCCGCATAAATAATAACAAAAATAAATTACCTTACATCTTTACACGTACAAAATAATAACTTTAAAACTCAATAAATATGTCCTTTTATACATAAAACAAAGTCATATCAAATTCAGTGGTTGAAAGAAGTCATGGTGGTAGTAAGACAGCTTGTATTTTGGGATTAACCATTCTGAAAATATATTAAGTAGTACTTCCTGAGTTTTATAACTCTTGTTTGTATACATCTCATTACAAACTGCGAAAGTTAATAGGTTCCTTCAGGTTTGTATCAATGAGGTTTCTCTGTATTCAAGATTTGAGATTCCTCTTTGTTGTAGGTGACGCCGCAGGAGCTGAGTGATTACTGTCGGACGTTTGAAAACAAAGTTTCCTGCTTTCTTCAGCCACCTGCTCCGACCCTGGATGAAGATTATGACAAGCTTGGCTGCAAAGATCCTGACATGTATCCTTTATGAAGAATCAGAGCCCCGGGTGTTTGACAGTTAGTTAGAAACAGATGATTACTATTATTGAGTACTGCTGATTTTGGTTTTAAGAGAATTAATTTCCCAGGAGAAAAATAAGATATTCTCCTGAATGAATATTACATCCTGTTAATTTAAATAGTCCAGAGTTTTTTTTCTGAGAAAGGTGGTGATTTACAAAATGTTTTACTAAACATTAAGTAACACAGATCCATATTTTGCACCAAAGATGAATATTTATAACAGTGCTGTAATTAAATGTGTGAAAAAATAGGCATTTCATCACAATATTTCAGGATTTATAACAATGAAGTGTAAATATTTAAGTTTGGCATTTAAGAATTTTCCTGCTTAATAAGTTACGTATGTGCAATTCAAATCTTTTTAATGATTTGTCCTAGTTAATAAGCATACGTTTATTCTGTAACATCACAAATGCCCTAGTTAATAAGCATACGTTTATTCTGTAACATCACAAATGCCTTAATAGGTAGTTAAATAGGTGGCTGGCTTTTAAACATACATTTTGTAATAAAACTTCAGAATGAAGTCTTGTGGCTTATTTCAGATTGCAATCTTCTGACCATTATTACATATATAACTTCAGTAGCCCATATTATGTAGTGTAACTGTTACGGTGACTTAAGTATGCATAGTTGTAAATAGTGTGTTCTTCTTGTGAACTCATGCTAGTGACCTTGTGCCACTCCAGGTGCTGTGGCTATTAAACTGGTTCCTTGTTGAACAGTCAGTTAATATTACTGTACTGGATACTGCCACTTGGCAAGTCGTGCTATCAAAACTACTGTTTTAATTGGGAAAACATCCTGAATTTCGGTGTTCGATCATAAATGAGCAGTAACTAACAAATGCTGTTTTTGTTACAAATTGTATATCGTGGTATGTACAGTACTGTATATGTTAGGTTATTTGTACACACATGTACAGTAGGCCTATCACAATATTATGCCCTAACTTCATATTGTAGTGAGGTGGAGAAGTTCATACAGGCTAACACCCAGGAGCTGGCCAAGGACAAGTGGTTATGTCCACTTTCAGGGAAGAAGTTCAAAGGACCGGAGTTTGTGCGCAAGCACATCTTCAACAAACATGCTGAGAAAGTGGAAGAGGTCAAGAAAGAGGTGAGGGAACAAGCTTTATTTTTTATTTACTTCTACTGTATTTTGCATGTCTGGAATGTGTTTGACATTGCAGTTTGCCAGTAAATTTTTTTGGCAATATCCAGTTTTGTATACCCATTGTTACTTTATGTTCACATTATTTCGTCCTTAGGAATGTGTAGTCCATGGCGTGAGTACTGTATACAGTGGATTCTATATCCATCGTTTCTCGTCGAACTGACAAAAAATTTCAATACATGAGGGATTTCAATAGATGTGGTCTTAAAATGCTGTAAAATAAAGAAATGGGCCCTAGAATGTGTTCCATGGATGCAGATATTTCAATCCATTAGGTTCCAGTACATAGAGAATCCACTGTACTTAAAGAAATGTAATGGTTTTATACTAAAGTCTTATTCCACTTACACTAGAACCCCTTGTTACACCGTACTTTTACACTTTCCTATATTTTATACATACTTTACGTGATACGATTTGCTGCTTTTACATGAGCTTTATTGAATTTTAAAACAATTTTTCCAGGTCCTTTGAGAAGTACAAAAAAGGTATTTCATTGAATTACATTCATCTACACTAGACCCCCGATTTTACGAACCCTGGATTTAACGAAGGTAGCGATTCTACGAATACAATCTCAGGAACCCTCAAAAAATAACAAAATTATATGCCAAAAAAAATTGTAAGGAATTACGTTGACAATGAATAAAACATACTGTATCTAATTCACGGCATTAAAATATGAATTGTAGAGTTGCAGTTATTACT
>PNEQ01004973.1:40857-52689 GCA_003012365.1 Medauroidea extradentata | reverse complement strand
GGTGAGTCGGGAACCGAACGTGGTCCCCTCCAGCAGGATCCCCAAGACTGCAGCGATACATATACCACTGGACCAGCCATTATTCATTACACGGTTCAGTTACCTTTACATACTTATATTCAAAGTCAAACAACAAAAAAAAATAATAATTATAACTACTACATAGTTCAGATGATCAGGCAGGGTGGGTGCATCACAATGATAGTGCAAAAATTTAGGATTTTTTTGTATATGGCGATTGAAGCTGTTCTAGGAAATTGAGCAAACTCGGATTATTGATTGCAAAGGCCATCTTGAATGATTGAAACAGTTTCCAACTTTCCACTAACTAATGGAAAGTGACCACTTTGTAAAGTGTATGTTACTAGGCTATGTATTTTATCACCCTTCATGACAGTGAATACATAGTTAAAGCACAATAAATTACTGTATGTCTACTTAAATTTTGTGGGGTGTGGTTGGTAACGTGTCAAGTGCCAAGTCTAATTTTACAGTACCTAGTAAATAAGCAAGGAAATTCAACCTGCGAGTGTTACATACACCTCGTTTTATCATATAGAAAGTTTCAATTCTATTTAGTGCATCTTTATGTGCTATTTGTCTTGTCTATTAGTGTAACTTAAGGATTAACAACTGAACATAAATTTTTTTGACAGGTGGAGTACTTCAATAATTATCTCCGTGATCCAAGGCGGCCACAACTTCCAGAGCACCCTGGCAAAAGGTTGCCCCGCGATGGACCAGATCAGAACTTTTCTTCTCCTGGACCTTACATGCCACCGTAAGTGTATATTTATTACCGTACTTGCAACTGTGAAACAGGTGATAATTGAAACCCTTATTTTTATGTATTTTACAGTTGAGTCTCATTGTAATGAGGTGTCACAGTTCCAGGTTCAGTCCTCGCTACAGTCCTATTCTTGCTATAACAAAATTGGGCCGGTGTTAACCCCCAAAACCCAAAAAATGACCAAAAATTGCATTAAAATTGTGTTGAAATGTATTTAATAAGAACTAACTTGTTATATTAATTAATTTATAGTTTGTTTAAGCAGTTTGACATGTGCTCCTTACGATGATACCCAAAAAGTATATTGACTACGTCAAAGTGAACTGATAACCTGACAGTACAACTACGAAAATATTGCACGTGTGCCCATTGTGCCAGTGTATGAAAAGAAAACAAACTTCAGACAAGGTCGGAACCTCGTTGTCAAGACGCCACGCTCATTAAAAACACTCCCTCCAACATGGCTAAAAATGGCCTTTTCGGACTTCCGTACTTCAAAATGTACTAACCGGATGTATGTGAAACTCAGGTTGCAACCTGCACTGAACTTAGTTACAGACTTTCCACCAATAAAATTATATGGTCACCGAATAGTGTCCTATAGTAAAAACTGTTCTGCAGGAACCTTGCACGCTAGTCCAGCGCTTGGCTCATTGAGGCGATGCGGCATTTCAAGACTCGGAAGGAACGAGTTCCGAGGAATCATGCCTTTGATTTTGTTCATTTATTTTGCGAATGCATAAGGAACAAGTTCTTTTCTTGACATCTGAATGAAGTTCAAAACTTCATTAAATTATTTTAGGAACTTGAACAGCATTTTTGCGTTCCTATATTCGTTCACTTAAGCAAACTATTTTTAATATACGTAATGTTATTTGCTGTGATCGTCATTATTCAAACAACTGAATTATGATTTTGTACAATAAACGAAAAATATTCAGCAATTAGGTTGCCAACAGCTGTTGACTGTTTGCGATATGCGGTATCTGTTGCTTGCTCCTCTGTGTCTTGTTGTCTATGAAATTAGCAGCACAGGAATTGTTTTGTTTTTCTGGTTTGGTCTTCGAATTTAAAAAATATTTTAAGTAAGTTGCGGAGAACTTGTGTGAACTTCTGTTAACTTCTGTTATCGCTAGCAGGATAATTTATTCTCCTAGCTTACCTACCGATGAAAAGACGGTTTTAATTGGGAAAAGATCTGTATTTTGGTGTTCAAGCATAGATGAGCAGTAACTAACAAATGCGGTTTTCTTTGACAGTCATTTACACGCAATGGAGTATGTCCAAGAAACTAAATCCAGCCACTAGACTAAATAATTGTAAATGTGGTGAATGTGACAGTGGCGTTTTTCCGTCATAAGGAAACATTTTATGCATATTTTGTACAGTATATGTAATTTTCACTAATGTTGGTATTTATACAATATTTATATACCATTCATAAATATGTTTTACTACATCTGGTATGTTGCGTGAATTCCTCGGTACACAGAATATAACCTAACAATGTATTTTTGATTCCGAAATCAGAAAAATGACATTATTCTACATTTTTTAAACACCAAATGATTGTGCACTTGTATTAAGAAAACAATGTGGTAAAGTCTTTAATATTTTCTATTGATAAGTTTGCTCTGTTGTATGTGGAAGTTTGAATGTTGTTATTTATTGTGAAAACACTGATTGTGATTATCTCAGATACCAATACAACAATTTTGGGCGCCACATGAACTATGGAGGTCATCCATACGGGGGTGGTTATGGATATGGTCATGGTTATGGAAGGCCAAATCGAGGCTACAACAGAGGAAGGTATGTACACGTAGACAGCAGTTAACTTGTAATGTGGTTTTTATTTTACTGATATGATGAATTACTTCAATGTTTAAACATAGGCAGGTAAGAAAGGCAGCTAAGTTATTATTTACAGTCCAAGTGAGTGAACACGAAACACATACAACATATTTTAATCATGTTGCGCAGTTGCGACTGTTTGTCCTCCGGTGGCGAATGGTGGTATACTACAGTTTGTAAAAGGTAAATAGTGGTATTTAACTAGTGCACCTAGTGGTCGAGAGGTGTACTAGAGTTTGGTGGAAAGTTGGAATGTGTGACACGGTAGTTTCACCATACATGGAGGCCTGTGATTTTATTGATTTGGTGACGTAATGATGTGCTAGTTCCCAGGACCTAAGCTCTGCAGTATTGTGTGGTATGTAGTGGTAAGGCTTTCTTACTCTATTTACGTAACTTATTAACTTTTTATGATTTTTTTTGTTTAAAAATGGGTGCGTAAGACTTCTTTTAATGCACCAGAAAATGTCTGTAACTAGGTTATCAGCAACATACTTCAATCAGAAATGTGGTTGGTGTGTAATTATTGTAAGAAATGAAATGGGAGCTATGTTTAATCATTCAATATACATACTGCTGCTGAGTGATTGTCTCACTTTATCTCTGTAACAAGTTGGAAGAAACTGCAAAAAATGTGTGTGGTTGCTTGTGCATGCATGTGTGTGTGCACATCATGGGACACACACATGCACATAGCGACCTTGGCAGGCTATTTATAAATGGCTTCCGAGAAGGGATGGACATACCACACCCTTCTTCTCCAACTTCCTCCACCCTCTCACTAAACAATCTGAATGATCTCATTCCTCCTTCCACTTCCACTCACTCTTCTCTTTATTGGCAGCCAACTCTTCTGTCCTGTTCCCTTGGTGAAGGCTGTGGTTGGCACTACGGCCAGCCATCTCCCACCATGGCAATCTGTGTTGGATTCCTGGCAGGGCCGGTTCCCGGATTTTCGCATGTGGGAATCGTGCAGGACAATGCTGGTGGATTTTCTCGGAAATCTCCTGTTTCCGCTGCGTATTCATTCTGGTGCTGCTCTATACATCATCTCACCTGTCACCAGCGCTAAAGACCTAGATGTTAAGCGCTGACCAAATTCTCTCAATTCATTCCTCCTTAGGTTCCTCCTCCACCTTCCCCTAAAACTCCTACTTTGTTGCCAGCCATGTCGTCTTTCCGTCCCCCTTGGCCCATATCAATATATCATACTTCTCTTCTGCAAGCTGCTTCACCTTCTCTGACTGCCGGGCAGCAAAATAAAAAATTGTAATGTGAATACAGCTTATCCGTGCAGTCTTGCGTAGCAATTAAAACATGGGGTGCTTAATTTACATAGGAAGATATTTTTCTATGAGTAAGTATGGTATACAGTGAAATCTCAGTATAAAGTACTTCAGTTTAAAGTACTTTACATTATAAAAGTTCATTTAGTGGAACCTCTACAGAAAGTTTTAAATTAAATAACTGTTCAGTATAAAGTTTTTTTTTTTTTTTTCCCAGTATTAAGTGTCAAATTTTGAGTTCCCTTTGTGTACTTTGTAGCGAGATTTCACTATAACAGGTGTCATAAGTGTGTAATACTCCAACCTTCCATGTCTTTCTGTAGCAGACTTTCCAACCATACACACCCTGTTGACAACAACTACAACACTGCACAACACAATGTGATCTACCAGCTACAATGCACCCAGTGTAATGCAGAATACATTCTCATAACCACTAACATAGAGACAGAGTATAAATTACCACAGGGCAGACACCAAGCAAGCCACTGCATAATTACACAAGAGAAATAACTTGCTACACATGCAGCCGTCCATAACGTAACTATGGACACCCGTTACAATATCTGAGTGGTGAAGGCCTTAACCACCCTCAGGCAATAGTGCAGACTGAGGCGCTGGAAACTAGTACATCAGTACATCGCCAAATCCAATAAACCACCAGGCCTTAACATAAGATATTATATTCAAATATATAATAATATATTCAAACTTCCCACCATGCCCTAATTTTAGCCTCTTAGGCTGCTAGATGTACTTTTCACATACCACCGCTACAGAATAAATAATGCTATCAGAAGCAACAAAGGAAATATTTATGTTATTGTACCAGCTTTTGTGATTTACGGTTATGAAAAAAATGCCACATGAATTTTGAGTCTTTGGTTAAACCACGTGTGGTGCTTGAGAAACTGTGCTTAGTTAATACTGTACTTACTTGATTCTAAGATGCATATTTTTTCGAAATTTTTTTGTAAGACATGGGTTTATCTAACAATCAACTACCAATGTTTTTTTAGGCAAAAAATTTTAATAAAGAGTTTTTTTTAGCGTAATATTCTTACCGTATTTCACGCATAAGTTGTCGCGTATTTTTTGCGAAATTGGATGCAAAAATTGAAGGTGCTACCACTATTAGAGAAAAGTGTCAAAAAAATTGTTTTTAAACCAGTATTATTCATCACTAATCCTATTTATATTAAAGTAACTCAATATTTTTGACCGAATTATTGACGTATGAACTCCTAAACAATGACTAAATTTCTATAACTTACTAGACCTTGGAGGTTAGGTTAGTTTCGTAATTAATTATGCACATTTGGTGGGGACACATTTCGTGATTAGCAGTATTTACCGGTAAATAGGCACTTTTGGTTATTAGAAAGCCGATTAATCCAGTAGTTTTCTAAGTTCCGTTTCGCGTGAAGGTTTTGTTTTCAGCTTCTGCGAGTCAGCTACCGTTTATTACAGTTGCAGAGTTTACAAACTTCGTTTTTTTTTTTGCAATAATCATAGATATGCTGTGTTCCGACAAACACACAAGATGGTGGACTATTAAATTAGTAACGCTATGTTCCTCTTTCATTCCAACGGAATATTTTGGTGCAAACTATAATGGATTCTTGTGGCAACCATTTTGTTCTAATAGTGTCATACTTGAGCGTACAGTAGTTAATATCTCTGATGCAGAAACGTAAACAAAACATTGCGGTGCGATGATTATGCAATTAAAGTACATAATTTTATCATTTCTGTCATCTCAAAAATTAGATGCCACAATTACGCAATGGCGACGTTTGTGCGATGAAATACTGTATGATTTTCAGTGTACTGTGCTTCCTTTGTGCTATAATAATTTAATAAAAATACTTAATCTGTCTATATAAAAGGAAGTGCCCCACTCACTGACTGACTGACTCATTCATTCATTCATCATCAACGCCCAGCCCAAACCACTGGACCTAGAAACGTGAAATTTTAAGGGAAGTTTCCCCTTGTGGTGTAGGCGCGCACTAAGAAAGGAAATTTTGAAATTCGGCTATTAAGGTGGTGAAACGGGGTGAAATGTATTTTTTACAAATCTTTGATATTTCTCGAACCCGACGGGCTATCGTCGTCTTATTCACTTCGTTAGGTTGCAAATACAAATGTCTAGAAACAAATTTCAGGATTTTTCGAAATTTTTATATTAAGGAGGTGAAAAGCCGTTTAATTCGTTTACAGTAAATCCTCTCTTCCTGTTAAACCACCTGAGATATCGAAGTTATTTTTTTTTTAAATGAAGCTTACGCAAATACCTAAAAAGTAATTTCAGGATTTTTCAAAATTCGTTTTTTAAAGTCGGTAAAAAAATAAAACGGTTTTTTGATTAATCAGTTGTATCACCTAAACCGTTAGAGATATCGAGGTGGCTTTTGTCTTATAATGAAACATAAGTAAATACCTAAAAAGTAATTTAACGATTTTTGGAAATTCGTCCTTTAAAGCCTATAAAAAAATAAAACGTGTTTTTAAGAATAAATTTTCGTTAACACCTGAAATATTCAAAATTTGTTTCCTTTTTATTTCTTGCTTATAATTAAACCTCTTTGGACTATAGCCTGTACACGCGAAATAACTCTCATGGCCTGTCTTGGATAATTTGTAGTTAAGTCTGTGGAGTTGCAGGGTTTTTTTTATGCCAACCCACCATAAATAAAACCTCTTTGGACTGTAGCTCGTACATACTTAAGTATTATTACGGCCTGCCTTTAAGTATTCGCTCAGGTATTGTACAAAGTTTGTGGTGTGGGAGGGGTGGGGTTACAGGTTCGTATCTTGTGCAAGTCTTTGCGATGGGACATGACTTGACATCATACTGTGACGTGCACTGGCACGTAGCACTTACTTGGCCCCTTATCACACAGTAATTTCAATTTTTTTTTTGTCGTAAAATGTTTTTTTCTCTGTTTATAACAAATTAAGTAGGCCAACGTAACCAGGTATAAGGATGTATACGGCGGGATCCAACCTATTAATTGGGGATGCGAGTAGAGAAATTTACATTAAAATTTTCTTTTTAATTTTAAATTTAACTTTAAAGCAAGAGAAAAGTATAGAATTTTACGTGTCAATTTTATCGGATGTATGTCATGTTTGGACTCATTTGAAAGCTAATTTAATTTCAAGCAACTTTTCTAAGTAAACATTTCTGATTTTTTGCCTTGTTTAGGTTTTTTGAAATTTCAAGTAGCTTATTAGCTTGCTTCTCCTGGAATAGGATTTATGTGGCAGGCTAGTATTAGTTCTCGTGCTTGGAAGCACGTACAGAGAAGTGCTGGCTTTTACAATTTCAAACAAGCTCGGAGCTAGCCAGTGCTTAGATAGATTTATCTGGCAGGCAGGTCAGAGTTCACTCGCTTGGAGGCACGAACACGGACGTGCTGGAATGCGGGGACTCTGCAGGGCGTTTCTCGATCAACATGGGTGGTAGTGTCGTGTGCAACAACACTAAAAAGGTAGTGATCCGCGACAGATTGAGAACGCTGCACATCCCCAATTAATAAATTAATGAATATTTAGCTAGTAGTATGGAGTAAAATGCTTCGTAAATTTATCAGTATCTATGTTACATACAATTTTTAGGTTATAAACATCAATTAACCAGCTTTTTAGGCAAGTTGGATCCTGATGTATCCCTCCGCCGCTCGGCCGAGTAAGCCAGAGTGTTCGCCCGGGAGTTTATTAGTTGGGGCGTCATGGCGGCAGGGAGAGGACGTGTAAAAGTTGGAAGAGGGGCGGTGAAGCTTAGAGGGCGTATCCGCGAGTAAAGGGGGCTGCGTAGCCAGCACTCTAATATGTATTTCTTTTGCGGTGTTTGTTAAGAGTAGTACTCAAGTAAGTAGGTGCAAGAAATAGCTGCACATGTGAGTATAGCAGTATATGTAAGACACCGTTAGTGGTACCCCGTAGTTTAGGTCGTTTTCCTTTGTGGAGCAAACTGAGGCAGATCACAACCGATAATAAACTGGGACGAACACTCATGACTCAGTGAATTCCGCCACTCGTGTTACCTATTTACGTTCACACTGTAAGACAAATCACGGGAAAGAATTTTTGTACGTTATTGTGCCATGTACGTCTGGTGAACTATTATTAAAAGACTGAAAGTTATTAAGGAAATTGGCTCCTTTTTTTTTCTTCTATGTAAACTCCTTAGGCTATCCGGGCAGATTAATAACAAACAAGGAAAAGTCTAATTAGATAAGTTGTCGCCGGCAGCAAGGGCATCATAACCTCCAACATCTAGATGGTAACAACAACGTAGACGTGACGTAGCAGCCCCGTCACATTCTGCCGACCCGAACAGGGAAATCACAACCTCCAATATATAGACAAACAACGTGACGAAAGTAGCGGACCCGTCACAATACGAGCATATTGCGTGCGATCTTTTCACTGAGCTAAGACAATTTATAGTTCACTGTTATTGAGCACGCTAGCTGTTAAATGCCTTCATCACATATTTTATCCAGAGTTAATGTTTGTATTACATAATTTCACGCGGGCAAAGCCGCAGCCGGGTAGCTATTTTGTAGAGAAATAAAGATGAATTAAAAACAAAGATGTTCTGCAATTAAAGTACCCTCAGCGTAGTGGACTGGATAAAGCTGTATTTGTTGTTATAAAGATATACAGAGAATATAGTAACACCATCAATTAATATGTTATTAAAATTTAGTTACTCTTTTCTATACTACACGCGGGCGAAGCCGCAAAGGGACAGCTAGTTAAATATGAATGTAAGTCATTACCACGTCTAGCTGAACGTACCAGATAATAAAAATACAATTCCTGCAGCAAGTCTTAGGCCCATAAAAATGTTCTTCTTTAACATTATTTAAAGTAGGTATTAGAATTGTTGTAGCATATTTTGCTGTAGTTTAGTTTCATACAGAAAAGTGTTGCATACATGCTTCATAAGGTGAAATCATGATGTACCGGTACTGTTAATCACAAGCAAATTCTGTGAACATGCGCACGCAAACATTGTCAACCATGATTGCTAGTTTGCACTTAAGTCAAAGCCATCTAGTGGGTCAGGTAACAACAGGCACGTTGCCCATTCTAGCAGGTAAAGCAACAACTACGTGCATGTGGTGAACGGAACAGCGCTGTTATCTAGTGCCAAAAGTGTTAACTGCACGCTGTACCGATTATGATAGTAATATTTGTTTTGGCGCTAAATACTGTACTTTCATGTACAATGGCGGAAAATCATGTGCATTACACTGCCTCATTTAAAAAAAAGTAATTATTTTTGCAGAAAAAATGGAAACTGAGCAGCGGGTTCATATTTTAGAATTAACGAGTGTAACATTCGTCGTTGGAAGAAAGATCATCGTGCAATATTTGCATCCAGAAGTTCAAAGATGATTTTCAAGTGCCGAAATGTTGCAGTTTCCAGAAATTTAAGAAGAGGTGAAAAATTTCTGTGTTGAACAGCGGAATGGTGGATTCGCGGTATGTTGCAAAGTAATGACATTTAAAGCAATGTAGTGTACATTGCAATGCGACTTGGCATCGCTCTACACCAGTTCAGGGGACCGATTAAATATTATCAAATGCTTGCACTGACGCAGCGCAGAGCAAGTAAAAATTAGTGCTGTGCCGATCCAGATCGGCGATTTCCAATACTGCCGATATTTAGCCGTATCGGTGGATCGGCCGATATCCGATGCAACTCCTAATATTTAAGGTATCGGTGGATCGACTGATATCCTAGACTACATAAACATGTAAGATAAACATTTTTTATTTCACGTGCATTAATGCGTGTAAACATCCGCGTATCATTACTACATAAATTCCAAAATTAGCATCGCCAAAAGTGGAGTGTACAGCTGAGCGCGCCTACCACACTGCGAGTCGGTACCGGCATTAGAAGACGTAGCAAGCCGGCAACACAGCAACAGGTGTGTCTGAAATGCCGTCACACGCAGGCAAGTAGATGGCAGATGTCTAGCAGCGTGCTATCGTGACAGAGGCGTAGAGTTAAGTATTTTGAATAAATAGATACACTGGACGGGATGTATGACCTTTCTTAGGCTCAGAATTAAGCAAAAACGTCGCCGGCAATATAGATTGTTACGCCCGCAACGACCGTTATCGGAAGTTATTTGCAAGAAAGTTTATTGAAATAGTAATATTTTAAAATAGAATGACGTATTTTGAATAAATGATACTCTGGGTGTGCCGCAATGTTGTTTACTGAAATAGTAATTTATTTCAATAGGCACATAGGCTACATTGGTTGATGTTTTGACAAAGCTGTTTGCCTCCTGGGACCTTGTCTTGGTAGCGAGAGGTCACACACGCGTGTATGATGATATGTGTGCGCAAGGACCTATCTGGAAACGAGTTAGCTCAAAAATAACATAAACGACGCGTCTGCTGCTGTTTGAGTGTGTAAATTGTGTAGATAGTTAAAGTGTTTTCGTGTATAAACAAACTTGAATATGTGTGAAAGAAACACAAACTTCGAACACGGGATTTTGAATCTCCCGCCTATGCTGCTGTGAAGTTGGCAGCCCTGTTTTGAGCCTGTGGCTGGTGGCGCTGGTGTTCCTGCCTACCAGCCAGTCGTACAACCAAGATGGCGGTAAGTGGTAGCACTCTCAACGTGGCTCACTTATATCGGTAAAGTTTTTCGTTGTGGATGTTGCATCCGACCTTGATACAGTCCGTCGTGTGGTAATGCAACATTTTTGGTCCTCTGGGCCGGATCCGTTCCGGGTTTCGGTAAATAGTTTCGTGCGTGATGTACATTTTCGTTTCAGCCATATTCCGTGCTTCTCGAGCACGTGTTTGTGCATATTCGTGTCGGTGCATTGCGTGTTTGTTTGTGTGCTCATCTCTCGTGTTTTTTAAGCATATTCAATGCTTATTTTGCGGCTTGGCACATCTAGTGTTGACTTTGTTGGACACTTCAAGAGGATCGGCGCGGTAAGCAACGGAAGATCATCGGCGTCTAACACGTGTTCCAGTGTGGTTCTGATTGAGGTGTCCTGTTCATCTGATCTGTTCATTTTCTGACCTTTCGGTGGTCTTTGGATTGAGTTGTTTTGGTTGTTTTGCTGCCCTTCGTCGTATATATCGCTTTGTCTGCTGACCAATGTTAGTAGGGGTTTGAGGTTAGTTGTGTCTCATTGTTTTTCGTAGCGTCGCTTTCACGTTTTACCTACTTATGTTAGTAGGGGTTTGAGGTTAGTTGTATTTCATTGTTTTTCGTTGCGTCGCTTTCACGTTTTACCTACTTTCTTTATTGTAATGGCAGAGGTACGGTCAGCACAGGTTCGTCTTAGGTTGACTGAACGTCGCATAAAGCGGGCTTATGAATTAGCTCTGAGTGTTGAAGAGGATACATCGCAGAGAGCTGCCTTCTTAGCTACTGTACGAGACCTTTCGAAGTTGCGCGAGTACTTTGATGCCGATTACGTGACTATTGAGGCCGCCTCTGATGAACTAAGTGACTTTGATGTGGTTGAGCATGCAGCTCCTCTACCTCCCAAAAGCGTTGCATGATGTCAGGCAAAGAAGGAATGGTAAGGAATGATAAACAAAATGACTGTACAGCAGGGGGACATCGATGTCTAAACTAGGCAACCGATTGGTTATTTGAGGTAGTACAAAGGTGTCAACAGCAAACTGGAGATTTCCTTCGCGTGGAGCTAGCACAAGTGAAGCATATGATTTTGAAACACTAACGGGTGTGTTGGATAGCCCCTGAATAGCCAGATTACCCTTTTTACGAGGAAGTCCCAAGTTCTGAAGACAATGTTCAGTGACGAAGCTGGCCTGACTCGCGGAGTCCAACAATGCCCGAACAGGAACACGAGCTCCAGAAACATTGAAAACATGTAC
>PNEQ01004973.1:23288-40757 GCA_003012365.1 Medauroidea extradentata | reverse complement strand
CTTCCACCTGGACAAGAACGGAGTATAACTCCTCATAGGTCAACAGCTGTTCTCCAATGACTTTCCTTAGATGAATTTTTACAGATTTTACCCCAGCTTCCCAGAGGCCACCAAAATGTGGTGTAGCAGGGGAAATACCTCTAAAAATAACAAAAAAAAATTGTATGGTTATCGTACAAGTTACATGGTACAGTATAATGTTTAAAGTACCTACTGTACTAGAATTTCTCAGGAACTGTGGGAAACTGGAAATTAAAATACATACCTCTTTTGCTGGACATCCTGTGTGTTCACGTTGGCAACGTCGAGTTCTTTGCGTGTTTGCTTGTCTTCGTTTATATCGTCTTTCATAATGCAAATAACGGTAACTTTAACCTAAAATTTGCAAAACCTGTTTGAAGAGGTTTTGTTATAAACAGTTGTACTTTAAAACCATTTTAATTTTAGTGATGTGTGTTCAGGTGATTATATATTGATAAAAAGTAAAAATAGCTGACATTTTCTATGGAATAAAAATTGAAAATTATTGAGAAGTGGGAAGTGTGACGAGTTTGTCGGAACATGTGTTCTACAAAATTTTTTGGAAATAAAAACTTTGGCCCTTTTTTGGGTGAATACGACGGTACTGTGTAATGTGTTTTGGGTTGCCATTGTGGTTGCATAGCCGTTTGTTGAAATGTAATAATGCTTCATTTTAATGGGTTTCTGTATGACAGCTATTTAATGCACCACACGCCCTCAACATTCTTTCAAGTGTCCCCAAGATCATTTATCGTATTTACTCGCATAATGTCCGCAGTAATTCAATCTTTTTTTTTTTACCATAAAAATGGGGTTCAGACATTATGAGGGAGTTTCAGAAAAAAAAAAAAATCTGTAAAAGATTTCTGAGTACACATTTTACATATTTACTCATCTATAACATGTTTTTTGAAATATAGGCAAAGATTTCTGGTGTGCAGAAAACATAGAAAAAGGCAATGTAATCTCGTTAATCCATTCATGCGCTGTTTTAAACATTGCTGTAAATAAATTTTAGGTGTACAAATTTATCCATATTTATTCGTATATCGCGTGTCTTTTTCTTCAAAAATAAAGGAAAAGGTTTCTTGGGTTTTTGCATGAAACATAAGAAACAGCAATGGAATCTCTTAAATTAATTCACATACAACACACATTAATCTATTCATGTGTAAAACATGTTGAAAAAGACAGGTGCGGATATCACGCAAACTTTTTTAACTCTTTAAAAATAAGGGTGCGGACATTATGCGAGTGAATACGGGTAAGTACAGTATTTGTTGAAAATGCCACCAGCTGATATGATTATGTTCGAATATCAGACTGAGCATTTTTTTTAGTTATAAGCAAAACTTGTCATTGTAAAACATTGGTCTGAATTTTTTCCAGCCGTAATCGTAGGGTGGTCACGCATAAAATGTAGGTGAATTTTGCAAATAAAATGTGTATATTGAAATTTGAAATTTAGCTAGTCAGAATATAGACTTATTGTTCTAATAGTCACAGAATGATGATAAAACATACACAAATATCTCTACAAGCATTTTATGTGGGAAGAAGAGCTACACACAAATTTAGTCCCATGTCATCTCGAATACAATACACAACTAAAGGAACGTTCAGGAAACTATAAATTACTATACATGTTAATAACTCCTGATGTTGAGAAAATTTTAGTGTTTAGTTTTAAATATTGGTTTTTGTGGTTTGCATGGTAAAATATTTATGTACATTACACATTTAGACTATTATATTTTCAGGAGATGTAGGCTTATGACCTGCACAATTGCTGTTATGAAGCCAGTGCATAAATGTTTGTACTTGCTTCACATAACTGTATATTCAAAATACAAATGGCACTAGTAAAAAACACATTAGACACAGTCATTCTTTATTCAATTTCTATTCAGCATTTGTTAACTTGAAATTCACTGCCAAAACCAAATACTGTAGCATTAATAAACTATTTAGATGATGTAAAAAATAAAAAAAAGTGCTGTTTCACGGTTAATAGCAATTTTGATATGTCAAAGGCCAGCAGTTGTAAACTGTCAAGGTTACAGAATAACAAGAATGTACATAAGTTCATTTGGCAATGGTATGTACATTTTTACCTAGTCACGTTACTTTGTGTTTATGACAAGAAACCATGTTAATTGCACGATTTACAGTTTTCATGTCTACACTCAGTGCTAAAGTTCAAAACCACACAGAGAGATGGCACAAGTTATCTTTTTGACAAAGTGTTGTTCGCACAGAACATTGTAAATCTTGCAATTACCATGGTTTCTTGTAGGGATGGGTCGGTTCTAATTTTTTACCGGTTCCGGTTCTGGTTCTCAGTTTGATTCTTAAAAGTCGATTCTCGATTCTCGGTTCCACTTCCAATATACTACAGAGCCTATATAAACTGTTTTTATTTTTGGTTAGCTTACCATATTCACAGCAATTGTTGCACGTTGAAATTTGATTTTGTTCTGGAAATGCATTTGTTGCATTATAAACATTTGGCACTGTCAATAACAAAATGCTGCCACACATTTGAGGTCATTGTTCAACATGAAGAATATTACTATGGGAAAAGAAAAATACAGTATTTAGTATTTACTGCAGCTACACTGACATATTTTGCACTTCTTCATTATCATATCCAAATTTATTGCAGCGGTGCTATGTAAACAAGTTTTCATTTTCGATTGGCCTTGGCATCATGAGTAAAGTGCGTGTCATGCATTATTTTCCCATTTTGCACGAGTCATACCAACTATCGATCTTCTTTTCCATAACTATTGCATGAGGTTTCTATTGTTTTATTGCAGTTGGTAAGGAAGAAATACGTAGTTATGTAAAAATTATTTTGGTAGACATTTGATTTGCTTGTTTTTTTTTTCTCCACATTCTAACCAATATATTACATTAATTATTGTTTTTATAAACTAGCTTGTAAGGTTTTGTTTGAAGACTTGAAAGAACCCGTACCGATTTTTTCCTTTCAATGCCGATTCTCAGTACCGGTTCTAAAGGTTAGGGACTGGTGGAACCGAGAACCGACACTTGGTTCCGATCCATCCTTAGTTTCTTGTCACAAACACAAAGTATAGGAAATGATTAAATAAATACCATTGCCAGTGCTTGTTATTCTGTAACATCTCTCTGTGGACTATTTTAACAGCAGCGCTGAGTGTAGACACAGCAGTGTGCAGGCGATGGGAAGTTTATCTGCCTGGTTGTGTTGCTCTGTATTGGCATGTACTATGTCAAATTATGCATTAGTAGGAACCTAAATAAGTGTGTAAGTATATGAAGCACAATGAAAAACGTTTCATGTGATTTTATTCCAGAGTTGTTGCATTTGAATAGGAAAATATCTGGAACTATATTTAGCAGTTTTCTACCAACCGCACGAGTGAGGCAATCGTTGTTGATAAAATCTGAACTATTCATCATGAATTAATGGGATTTTATTTTATTTTCATAATTATGAAATTTATAATGTCCAGGACTCCATAACAGAATTTCAAAAATATGTTTTAATTTGAAAATAATATTTTAACATCTGTAAAACTCAGCACAAGAGGTTTTCGGATAGTAAAGTTATTTTCAAATCAGAACATTAGTATTTTGTAAATTTGATTATTATAGAGACCTGGATATTATCATATTGAAAATTATAAAAGTTAAATTTTTTTTCATTTTTATGGATTTTGTGGTTTCAAGCCCTTATTTTTCTAAAGACCATTTTTAACGTCTTTACTTAAATAAGTACCTAGCATACTACTGACTAGTGCTGCGTAAATAGACGTCCACTAATATAATATCTACTCAGCATAAAAGTCTCATTGAATTATGATGAGTAGTTAAGAATTTATCTACAATTTAGTATCCCAGCCGTTCACACAACATTTTACTTTTCCATACTCCTTAAGTGTTAATGCTAAAGTTTATGTAATAACAGCTTTATTTCCCTCCTTAAGTTCTACTTAAAAAGTGTTCAGTACTGTACTGTGAACTTTCTATACTGAACTCACTTTAGAATAGTTTTTTCTATAAAAGGCCAATAAAAGTCTGTTAGGAAATCACTTTATATTTACAATAAAATTATAGTTATGGTATAAATATTGAAATAATGCATAAGCAGACCTTTCAATAAAATAATATTCAATTAAAGTGTAATTAACTTAAAATTAATTACAAATAAAGCTGCACAAAAAATATCAATTTACTTAACATTTTTACGTGCTGATTATAATATATTTCTATGTACATATATAAGCATGTATAAAATCAGGTCTAAGTGTGTCTGAATTTCTAGAAGTACAATATTAAGAATTGGTATCAAGACTAGATGAACGTTACTCATTAACTAATCTCATACTAGTAGTACTGAACTAGGTTTCTACAGTACCATAGGAATGTGTATTACTGTGCATAACACAAACCTGTCTGTTGGTTAGTTATAGTTTCCTTGCACCAAATTACATAACATATTAAATAATGCAGAATAAAGGACTAAATGAATTCAGCAGTCTGCAAAGCGTATCACTTTTGTGTCAGCTACAGTCAGAATTAAGAAACAAATAAATTTACTTAATCTTACATTCTATAGTTTTTATGTACATGCTTGTATTGGGGTGCTTGATATGTAGAATAATTTTTTTATACAGTACAGTTCATTTTGGTTAGCTTTGACTCACTCAGCAGAAATCTTGGCTTGTTTGTTTTTCAGGTCTCCGGCTAAGGAAATGGGTCGTCGTATCATTACTTATAATGATGTTGATAGTTTTGATATTCCCGAGGTCTTCTGATAGGCGAACAATAATGTTGCTGTTATGTCAGTATAGGTGCGTGGTTGATTCCATTACTTAAGTGGTGCTATTCATATAACGAACTTATTTCATTCCATGAACTGTTCTGAATGAATTTTATATAGAAGTAACTGAAGTAATTTCTTCTGATACAACTTGCAGAATTTTGCCTTGAATAAAAACTAGAACAGTATGGTGTGTGGTTTACTGGTTTTACATACCTTTTTTAAACAAAAATAAAAAATAGATGCATCTTACAGTGGCATTCAAATACAATGCTGCGTTTCAAAATAGCACAATGTATTTTATAAAAATAAATGTCATAAAATTGGTGACTTCAAGATTCGTAAAGCATCTTGTTGTAAATGAGGAATTTGCAAGAGTTTTTTCTTTTTTCTTTTTTTTTTGTTTTAAAGGTTAATAGCACCATTTTAGAGTAGAGTGGTTTTATATTTGGGAAATATCCTTTTTACATGTGTATCAAGATAGTAGTACAAGAGTTTAGGACTCGTCAGTTTGTGATACTGTATTTTCAACTGTGTTCCCACTGTCTCGACTCTCACTGCAACCATATAACCGCTGAGTGTTGCAGTAAAAATAGTTAGTGTTGTTGGGTAGCTGCACATGTTTGCAGATTGGAGATGTTAGTTGTTGGTTGTGCCAGTGAACCTGAGGTTTCGTTGCTGTTTCTGTCGCCAGGGGCGGTGGCGACTACCGACCTGTGATTCACTACCGTGACCTGGATGCTCCCAGAGACATTGAAGAAATTATTTAAGAATGCATCAATTTATTTATTTTTTAAAACTTTTTTGTGTCAATTCCTCAAGATTGTAAGATAATGTGAAATGTTTTATTTCTGTAGTATATTTGATCACCCTTAGGTTATTCTTAAGTTTTTGTACTGAATAGAGGCACTATTGATTCATTAGAATGAAATTAGAGGATGTGAAGTTTAATATTTTCTCACTTCAGTTGTTTGTGTTAAACCCATTTATAACATGGGGACAGTTGGCACAGTTCACAACAAAGTAGTAGAAGATTAATTTTATCTATGGATCTTCAGTTTACTGAAGTTATTATGCAAGCTTTAACAGTGTCTGCTGCCTCCTAGACGAATTGTTGTTGCCCAGAGAAGTAGGTTTACTTCATATGTTGTAAATTTTGACGAATATTGGAGTTGGAACCTCCATCTCGTGCATCTTAAAAGAAACTATGTCACTGTTTTAAAACTTAAGTCACTTTGCATCCACTGTATGGCAAGAAAATGAGTAGTCTCATAAGTGTCATATGTTGTTACCTCTGTATTTTTTACTGTTTATATGTATGTTGTAAACTGTAAATGTGTGGTCGTAATAAACATAGAACTTTTATTGTGCTGTATGGTCTATATTTAAAAAAAGTGTGTGTAATTCTCCTGCCACTCTCCGCAAAGCAAACAAAGAAAATGTTCATGGGCATGAAATTATTTTCATGATTTAACTTGTGCATGACAGTGCAAAATCAGATATACAGTACAATAGAAATAAAATTTTACGAGTGTTGGATTTTCGGCAGCAGTGATTTTACGAGGCCATCTTCAGGAACCTTAAAAAAATCGTAAAAGTTAATTTAAAAAAAAAAAAAAATTGTAATGAAAACTGATTACAAATCAGTCCGTACATCTATAACAGTGGAATGTGTGGTTCGTAGGGTTACTTCTTTTAACTACCTTACTTCTTGTAACTGCCTTGTCGTTTGATGAAAAACAATAACGGAACGACAAAACTTGGTCAAAAGCTGCGGCAGTTGTGATTGAAACCGACACATTGTACAGCTTGTACAGCATCTGAAGGGCAGACTGCCCGCACAACACGCGAAGCAGTAGAACATCACGGAGTAATGGTCTTGTAAACACAACAGTTTTTTTGGGACATACACCATTGCGGGTGAATGTTGTTGTATTGGGAAGGGGGGGGGGGGGAGAGACATAAAACATACAGATAATTCCTAAAAGGAATTTAGTCATATATTCATATCCCAAAGACAGCACAGGGACAAAAAACATATAAACAACACAAAATTGATTCCTGAGTGGAGTATAGTCAACCGGAGAAAGAAGAAGAAAAGAAAAAAAAAGTGAAAAAAGGAATTAAAAAATAATAAAAACCAACAAAAATGGGGTGTGTGTTAAAGTCACCAAATGGATGAACGACAACAACACAAATGAGAGACACAAATAAATGTTTTGAGAAGCCTACTATTCTTTTGTTTGCTTTTTGTCTGTTGCATCTTGCCTGTGTATGAATTATTGGGAGGAAAAAGTGTTTTTAATAGAAATATTAATCTGTTAAAATTTTTTCCCGATTTGTACATCCAGAATGCTCAATCAGCAGTCTGTAAGAGCCACATTTGCTTAAACGCATTCAAACTATTAGCTTGGACGTGTACAAATTCTTGTGCCAAGGGCCAACCTAAATTTTGTTATTAATTAAAAATTCTGCAATCGTGCATGCATTAACAACGAGCAAATTTTCAGAGTTACCTTTTAAGTAACTGGAACCATAAAATTTAATCAGTTTTTTAAATCGGTGGAAAACTCAAAACATATTATATGCTTGGCAGGCAGTGGCAAATGAAAACAAACAGTTTCATCTTACGTGTGTTAAGCCAATAAAAATGTGTTTTCAGTGTTAATGGCTGCGTTTGAAAATGCAGGACCGAGTTGATAGGAGTGAAGACAGCAGACATTTTAGGTGTTGTCTTCTAGAAACTAAGCCGAGTCCGCCTTGTAGTGTCACACAGCATTGTAGTAAATACCATGTGTACCCAGGTACCGCCCGCAGCTTTTTTTTTCTCTAAAATTTGAATAGGATGTGGGTCAAATTGCACTTAGGCTGTTTTTGCACACTGATGAAAAAGTGCCACCATGCTGGTATTCTGCTGTAGTACAAGCTGGTGGCCATTGCTTGTTGCGAGGTACTTTTGGGAATAATTGTGCAAGGTAACGTGAAACAATGAGTGTGAATTGACTTGATAAATTCACGTAACAGCTGTGATGACTGAGTTAAAGATAGGATGGCGGGTGTAGCAAAGCGAGTGGAAGGGAGAGAGGGTGGGTGGCAGAACCGGCAGTCTAGGTCACATTCCTCGCAGCGTTGCCACATTGCAGCTACGTTTTCTCTGCCCGAGAGTTACGTCCTGACAAGGCAAAATTATAACGCTCATTAGCAATCCTTGTAACATCATACAAACTCCACAGCTTACTGCTTAACTTTCAAACACCTTCATACGAGACTAGTAGCAATTTTTGAAGGCCAAAAATTGTATGTAAAAATTGTCTTATATGCCGGCAAATACAGTATTATAAATACTAATTTATGTTGATAAATACGTATGTAGTATGTGCAAATGCGTTGCTCCTATTTGTGCTCTGTTCCTTGTTCTGTATGCATTATGTCTTTTAATATACCGTATTTACTTGTGTACAGTCCCCCCTTCTTTGCCCAAAATTTATGTTAAAAATTAGGAGGGAGGGGGGCTATACACGGGACAAACTACCATCACTGTCAAAAAAATGTGTAAGCACTCAAATTACAGGCATATTTGTTTTATATGCAGATTATTACTTTGAACTTTCACAAAAATGCAAAAAATAATAGTAAGCCGTAGTAGAAATGCGCGGGAGCGCGCCAACGGTGTTTGTAAACGGAAGGTTCAAGGTTAAAGATTCTATTTTAAGGAAAATGGCTGGGCCATGCTTCGGCTATTGAACTTATAAAAAAAAAGTAAGTAATCATAGCCTTATAAAAAAAGTAAGCAATCATAGCATAAAATAATTATTTTGCAAAACTCAACTTATTTTAATTTGTTGCAGACACCACGTGCACACTTATGCAGTCGACATCAAAATGTCTCGTGGCACTTTTTTTTAATGCTCTTGAGCATATTTCACCACTTTTAACTTGAATTCAGCAGTGAAACTGCACCGTTTTTTCCCCATATCAAACAACGTAACTAAATAAACAAGAAGACAAGAACGCCGCGACTACTGCTAGCAATTACCGATAACAATGGCCTCTACGCGTGTGTACCTCACAGCAGAGCTTGCACAACTGAAGAATGTAGCAATGCAGCATCATGTGCCTGGCCAGCCACCCACCCCTCCCACCTGCTCACACACCAGCCCGCCCGGGCCTCATCGTCCCGCATGCTTCTAGCCATCTGCCCGGGCTCACGCTCAACTACTGATAAACAAGATGTGTCCGGCTGTTGCTGCGTGTTTGTATTACTTACGTTAAAATAATTTTTTTTAGGCGTGGGAGGGTTATACATGGAATATTAATTTTTTTCTAATTTACAACTTCGAAATTGTGTAGGGCGGGGGTTATACATGTGGGGGGCAATACACGAGTAAATATAGTAAGCTTTAAGGCAGTGGTTGGTGTCTGCAGTTACCACTAGCCAGTGTGTTTTTTTTCTAAGGATTCATTTCCTTCCTCATGTATTCCACTGCTCCATTTTAATATCATCAGCACTCTAGAAATTGCTGTTACAAGACTTATGTAGGTAATTTGCCATGTCTGAGATTGGAAAATTGGTGGGTGATTAGGCCGACTTCGCTACACTGACGTATTAAATGGCACACAGTATTTTACTAGTATTAATTTTTCTGTGGCACTTTGAGTCGTGACTCTACAATTTTATTCGTAGGTAGTATCAAATATTACCTCATTTCGGCTTACATTGGCTATTTACGTGTCTTTGTTCTTATGGTTTAGAGTGGTACTTTTTTGCTGACGTTAGTACAAAAAAAATGCTGTTTTTAGCTTCTTTGTGGTACCCCGAAATCATGATTATAATAAGAATGCTGCATGTTGAAATGTTAATACAAGTGTGTTATTTTTGTAGATATATGGGTTAGTAATATCTTTAGCAGTTTCGTGTAAAAATAAAACAAAATCACTTGGCACCCTACAGCATCATCCATACAACACGTGTTATAGGCGGTTCGGAATAAAGTGAGCACTCAAAAGAGCCCTCCTGAATTTCTGTTTTCAGCCAATTAGTATCTATCAGCGTGTAACGGCTTACAACGGGAAATGCATTACCTCTCTCGACACGTCACTTGATGTTTGCGCGTGTAAGATAAATTACACAGTCGGTATAAACCTATATAGTCCGATAAAAAAATGTTCATTAATTATGTAAACCACAAATATATCGAATTCAGTTGATTTTATTTCAGTACAGTAGAGTCCCGATTTAACGAACTCGGGAATAACGAAAACAGCGTTTTAACTAAAGAATTTTAAGGAACCTTCAATAAATAAGAAAAAAATGTATTAAATAATTAACTGACTTTGATAAAATCGAATATAAATTGTAAGTTCAGTCCTTTAAAAATACTAGCACCGACCGCCGTATATACTTATTTCTCTGTAGAAAAGTTTAAACCATCCGTCGAGAAAAAAAAAGTTAAAATTCGTTGAAAACTTTGGCTGCGGGAGTTATTTAGAGATAAACACGCGCGGGCGCGGCCAAGCGAGCACCGCTGTGTTGCATAACAAACTCGCACCTAGACCCTCGTCCTGGCGGCTGGCGAGTGAACGAGTATCTAGATACCCAGTCCACACAGCGCGGCAGTGGACAGCACAAGAACTAATTTACAGATAGTGCGACGCGTCTCCGTTAGAATGCGCTGCAGTGACACACTCTAACTACGTTGCACACCACTGCATTCTATTAATAATAGAATTAATAGAGCACGTGGCACTGCAGCACATTCTAACAGAGATGCGAAGCACTATCTGTGAATTAGTTCTTGTGCTGTCAACTGTCGCGCTGTGGAGACTGGGTACCTAGATGCATGTTCACTCGCCAGCCGCCAGAATGAGGATCTAGGTGCGCGCTTGTTATGCAACACAGCATTGCTCGTTCGGCCGCGCCTGCACATACATCAATCACTCCCACCGCCAAAGTTTTCAACGAATATTTCTTTGTTTCTGGACTGATGGTTTAAGCTTTTCTACGGAGAAATAAGTGTATACGGCGGTTGGTGCTAGTATTTTTAAAGGACTTAACTTACAATTAATATTCAAGTCAGGTAGTTGTATAATACATTTTATTTTTTTGTTGGTTCCTAAAATCCATTCATTAAATCGCTGTTTTTGTCATTCCCGAGTTCGTTAAATTGGGGACCTACTGTGTATATTTTCAAAAATAATTGTAATTTTCCCAATATTTAAAAAAAAAAATCGTCAAAAATGACAATGCCACGGCAGGGGGGAAAAAAACTTTTATGCCAACATTTTATCTCGTTAATACCTCCTATGTTTTTATAATCTTAGTTGTAACTCTTGTTAACTTACAAGTGCACTGCTTTATGTAAGAAGAAAACTTGTTTTTCTTTTCAAAAACAGTATTTTAAAGAGAAAAATGGAAGATGTTAAAGATGTTCTGTCTTGATTAGAACGACTCCTGATACATTACAATATTTTGAACACATACAAAGAAAATAGATGAGCTGGGAGATATTTTCATGGCGAGAGAGTACAATAATTTGCAGTAGCAGGCATTTTAAAAATATCCAACATCAAAATACTGTTTGTATTTGTCATAGTTGAGTCAATTGGTAAAGTGAAAAAGAAAAGACTAAAGTGGCTTGCAGGAATTTTTTGCATACAAATAAAAAAGTCTCATCACAGAAATATTTTATATTTTCTTAGAGCCATAAATGTAAGCTACACATTTTCCTAAAATAAACTCATTTCTCAATAACACACACAAAATGTAAATATACATGATATATACACATTCATATGTACACAGAAATGTACATTCACAACATACATGTCACATTTCATGGCAATTACAAACTAGCAAAGAAAAAATATGGGATTCTTTATTAAATAACTTACATGTATAAAACTTGGAATAAAGTATCACAATACATTCGATACATCAAGTAATTAAAATATTCTAAATGGGGTGGTATAACAATCTTAACAGAATGCTTTTCTTCCCTGGAGACTGTATAAAGTTGTCAGTCATTTACATAAAATTTACATAACTGTTGGCATAGCCAACATTACAGAAATATGGAAGTCTGTTGTGGTTTCAGCACAAGAATAGCTGAAAAATGTATTTAAAATTTACTATAATGTCCTTTACTCACACTTATTCTTTACAGTTACCATAATATTGTTCGTCTGATGAATGAGGTAGAGTGCACTCACAAACACAGCATTTGCCCTGGAAAAAATAGCATTGTAAATGTAAACAAATACTGTACAATCATATCAACTGTCATTCTAGACTAATGCATACAGTACCAATTTGAATTTGCATCAAGAACTGATTTGGAGAGAGCTTAAGGAAGGTGTGGCTTTTACAGTGCTAGGGAAGCTCTTTTGAAATTGGAGCTCAGCTAAACTCAAGTTCTTTTAAACTAAAAGGATCTAAGCTTCCTTTGGAAGAAGTAGCCAGCTCACACTACAAAACTCATCTTTCCTAGAGCTTAGCTCATTTTCAGTTCCTTTTGTATGTAGTTTGTTAGTGATAGAAAAACAGCTGCTATTAAATTTTTAAATGACATCTATTCATTTGCATTACTGTAAATTCAATTTCAACGCTAACTGGCACAGTAGTTTATTTAAGTTGAAATAAGTCTTTAAACAAAGGTGCATATTAAAATATTAAATACAGCGTATATATTTCCTCACAAATTAATACTTGAGGCTACTCTCAAATATTTTCATTGGCTTTTTTCTTTTATTATTGAAGTTTTGAAAAGGACCAAGTTCACCATCAGCTGTTGAAGAAATGTATATCCATGCTGAAAATACATTTTGTACATTTGATTTTAGTGTGTGGGTAAAATTTTAGCATTATATAAATGAGTCACATAAATATTTAAAACCAATTTTTATGATAAGAATTAATTTTTTTATTTAAATATAAATATTGACAAATGACACAGTTATGTAATCAATGAAAATTGCCTTAGCACCTTTCATTTGTAAGAAAATTCACTACTGTTTTCATTGTTTCACAATTTTATTTCCCAAAAGAATAACACTAGTGATTTACATTTGAAGGCTTCAGTTTTTTAACATCAGCTATGCACAAGGTGCACATTTCAAGTGCAAAAAAAGGAGGTGGGAAAGCAGGAATTAGCTTATTCAGTCAATCTTATCTTGCCAACAACTGTAGACTTTCTTACCACTCACTTAAAAACTGTCTTGACCCATGTTCGAAGATATGGGCAAGACGAGAGAGTAGAGCGTAGTATTTCGTGCACTCGTAAAATGTTTCCCAGTGTGACTTTCAAACTACAATAACCCCTTTCCCCTTGGCAGTAAAACTGTCGCTCTCTCTTCCTTTCTCTCTCTGTCACATGTCATGCATGCACACCCAGCAAGCTTTGTCTGTCCAGTCTTTCGGCAGCTCGCAGCTGTCGGAGATAATATTTCACTGTCCTCCCCCTCCCACAGCAACACATCCTCACGGCTGCATCCAGGAGGGGAAGTGTGGGGGACTGTTAAAGAGAAAGAGAGCATTAACGAGTGACATTTACATCGAGCTTGCTCGAGATTACCAGCCTAAAAGTAGCATGTACCTGAGCTAATGCTACAAATTAAGGAGCGAAGCTCCCTCAAGAATTGCTAAATAAAAAGAGAGGTGAGCTCCACATAAAACTCCAAAATAAAAGCTCGCTACTTCGAGCTAGCTTCTTCCAACCACATTGTGGCATTCCTTAATGATGTGCTACACTGTCTGGAAAGGAGTTCCGTAGTCACATGCAGCATAATCCTGTAGTCTCCACTTACGTAGTATATTGTTACATCTGGCATGGCTTCTTAGGTGGTGTAGTTTAAGCTCGGTGGTATATTCAACAGTTGCAGAGTTCTAGGTTTTGACACATTTTTTCCTTATCGTTGAAGTTAGTTACTCCGTGACCTATTTCTTTGACTGAAGGCAAGTGGAGGGTGGATTTTTAAGGACCTGTGGATGGTTAGGATGGTGTAACTTTCTCCACTCATTTCCTGTTGGCTTCCTGTCATCATAGTTCTGGAGGTGATATGTTGTAAATGGTATGTAACTAGGAGGCTGATGTGGATTTTAATATGCCTGTTATAGTCATTTCTTCAGATGAATATCAACATTTGTAGTATGAGCAGTATATTATCACACTGTGACACAATAGTCAACCACAGGGTAGACCATAGTAAGGGCAGTTGTGCATAATGTGGTTTCTTCAGCTTCCCATGAAGTGCTGGCTAAATAATTCATGATGTTCCATGTATTTTTTTTTTATTATTATTATTATTTATTTAAAACACCAGTCTCAGGTGATAAGATACTTAATGTTGAAATTTAGTTGAATTGTTTATTACTGTATTAGGAAGTTCACTTTGAACTACAAATGTGCTGTTCAGCTATTCAAAATGGAATGTGGATACCTCCATATTATGCATTCAAGGTTTCCAAGTCATTGGAGAGAACGCTTCCTTATTTTTTTCCTCGTATGGCAGTTAGGATAGCAATAATTAAATTGTCAGCACAGCAGAACTTCTTGTTGATACCAAGTTAAACTGCAGTGGAGCTACTACTGAACCTTGAGGTAGATTTTTGTTCATCTTTTGCCTTACAGTAGCCTTTAAATACAGACTGTTCACATGTTTTAGCTTGGAACATATTTGTCTTATTTTGAGCATTAGTCCATCCATCCATACTGCAGAAAACGCAGTTGTTAGGTCTTTAAAAGTATCTGTTGTTCTTTTTAACATCTTTTGAAATCTGCTTGGTCTGTTGATGTTATGTTAGTTATTAATTAATCTTTGAATTTGATTGAAGATTGGGTGTTCCGTAAGTTTGTACGTATTCAGACTGAATAGTGTAATGTGGCAGTAGCTAAAGAGTCATCTGTTGGTTTTCTTGGTTTCAGGATTTGGTAACGTGTGAGCCATTTTAAACTCTAAGGTAACGATACCAGTGTTCAGGTTATCACTGAATAATATCTTAAAACTATGTACTTCCATGCTTCCTTAGATGTCTTGTGTTAAATCTGGAAATGTACCATCTAAGCTCGAGGCCATCTTCATTTTTGGTGGATTTCTCAATTTCTTTATGGCTGAATGATTTAGAAAGAGGAGGTTCATTTTAGAGATGGTTGTTTGTTTCATTAATAGAATGGCTGCTACAATTGGGCATAAATTTACAAATGTCAACCCTACCAAACATTATATGTAGTCTTTGTGCATATTGTAGCAATAGAACCCCAATCTTTCATTTCACTGAATTAACACACCATTTTTTCTGGTTCCCATTATTTCCCCTACGTTAAGGGCGCGGTCTACCTCAATTTTCATCGCCATTTTTTAATGGTACCAGATTTTTTTTTCTTATTTTAGTCACAAAATGTAACTAAATTTGGCTCTTGTGAAATTATTTTATCTCTCCTAGTTTTCGCGTAATGGCTTGTTTAAGTCATATTTTGCATGTTTCCGTTTTAACGACCACACTAAAACCAACTGATATTCCAAACTGAAAAAAATCACAGAGGATAAAGACATTGCAGGCTACAATGACATGCTCATAAAATTAAAGAATAAAAATTATTTGAATTTTAAAAAAATGCTGAAACCGAAAATAAAAATTTTAAAAATGCAATATATTTTTTAAAAATACATATAATTTTTGTTCTTTAATTTTATGAGCATGCCATTGTAGCCTGCAATGTCTTCATCCACTGTGATTATTTTTCAGTTTGGTATATCAGTTGGTTTTAGTGTGGTCGTTAAAACGGAAACACACAAAATATGACTTTAACAAGCCATTAAGCGAAAACTATGAGAGATACAAAAATTTCATAAGAGCCAAATTTAGTCACATTTTGTGTCTGAAATAAGAAAAAAAAAAAAAAATACGTAGTACAAATAAAAAATTAAATAATGATGATGAAAATTGCAGTAGACCACGCCCTTAACGTGTTGTATTCCTGCCATTTTAACTTCAGTTCACACATGCTTCCCATGAAGTACAAATTATTTTTTTATGAACGAAACTTCAATAGAGACAAAATTGTAGACTGTGCCCATGTATCTGTACAAAAAGTTTTAAAACCAGAAGGGTAATTTAATCACCGCTGAAACTATAAATCACACCTTTTCTTAATCTGTGCCCAGTAGCACATTGATGGTAACAAAATTTTTTTTAGAATACTGATTATATTTTACTTAAAACAACTTTTTGAGGTCACATATTACATCAGTGCTGCAATTATGAATTAATTTGTAAACATTTTAAACTAATAAGTAAATGTTACGTTTCAGTTTTTCTTGTTTCCCTCCATTTACACAATTTTTCACTTGTCCCTAAGAAAGTGTAATATAGAGGTTCTGTATTTGTATATATATCTTCTTTCAATGTTCAATTTCAGTTGCCTTGCCATAAGATAAATACTATTGTGACGTGCACTGGCACGTAGCACTTACTTGGCCTCTTATCACACAGTAATTTCAATTTTTTTTTGTCGTAAAATGTTTTTTTCTCTGTTTATAACAAATTAAGTAGGCCAACGTAACCAGGTATAAGGATGTATACGGTGGGATCCAACCTATTAATTGGGGATGCGAGTAGAGAAATTTACATTAAAATTTTCTTCTTTAATTTTAAATTTAACTTTAAAGCAAGAGAAAAGCATAGAATTTTACATGTCAATTTTATTGGATTTATATCGTGTTTGGACTCATTTGAAAGCTAATTTAATTTCAAGCAACTTTTCTAAGTAAACTTTTCTGATTTTTTTGCCTTGTTTAGGTTTTTTTCAAATTTCAAGTGGCTTATTAGCTTGCTTCTCCTGGAATAGGATTTATGTGGCAGGCTAGTCGTAGTTCTCTTGCTTGGAAGCACGTACAGAGAAGTGCTGGCTTTTACAATTTCAAACAAGCTCGGAGCTAGCCAGTGCTTAGATAGATTTATCTGGCAGGCAGGCCAGAGTTCACTCGCTTGGAGGCACGAACACGGACGTGCTGGAATGCGGGGACTCTGCAGGGCGTTTCTCGATCAACGTGGGTGGTAGTGTCGTGTGCAACAACACTAAAAAGGTGGTGATCCGCGACAGATTGAGGACGCTGCACATCCCCAATTAATAAACTAATGAATATTTAGCTGGTAGTATGGAATAAAATGCTTTGTAAATTTATCAGTATCTATGTTACATACAAGTTTTAGGTTATAAATGTAAATTAACCAGCTTTTTAGGCAAGTTGGATCCTGATGTATCCCTCCGCCGCTCAGCCGAGTAAGTCAGTGTGTTCGCCCAGGAAGTTCAGTCGTGATACATCGGAGCTCGTGACCGGTCGCCGGGAGATGGCCGGCTAAGTTTTTATTGTTTGTAATCGGTCAGTAGGAGTCATGATATGTCGGAGCTTGGACTCGGTCGCGGAAAGATGGCAGGCTAAGTTTTTTGTGAGTAGTTGGGGCGTCATGGCGGAAGGAGGAGGACGTGTTGGACGGGGCAGAGGGGTTGTGAAGCCTAGAGGGCGGATTCGGGAGTAAAGTGGGCGGTATTGCCTGCGATGCTTTGTTGTTCATCATTTTTCTTTAGCTAGTTAGGATATCTAAGTAGTATTTGCCTGGACGAACACTCTAGACTACATCA
>PNEQ01004973.1:0-23188 GCA_003012365.1 Medauroidea extradentata | reverse complement strand
AGGTTACTGGAATGAATTTAAGTGGTTAAGCAGTGAGTGTTCGATGTACAAGTGAACCATTAAATAAAAAAAGCTAAACGGAAACCTTTTTTTTCTTTTTTTATATACGCCCACTTAAATGTTTTTTCTCTACGCGGACACCGTTCAAAATACCTCAGGCTATCCGGGCATGTAAAACAAAAGGGAAGTATTTCTAATTGCTAAAGGACTTGTCAAAGTCATCGCTCGCCGAAATCAGCTGCCGCCGGTAATGGAAGGTAGCTGCAAGGAATAAACAGCACAACAGACGAGCAGAGAGAGAGAGAGAGAGAGAGAGAGAGAGAGCGAGCGTGCACCGTGACATTCTGCCACCCCGAACAGGGACATCCTAACCTCAAAAAAAAAAAAAAAAAAATCTTCTAGACATTTCACGACAGTGCGAGCAGAGAGAGAGGAAGCGGACCCGTCACATTCTGGCGTCCCCGAACAGGGACGTCTAGATAATAACAACACTGCAACGTAGACGTGAAGTAGGAGCGTAGCAGCCCCATCACACTATACATAATAATCCATGATTTTACAAGAGCATCAATTTTACGAGTTTGCTTCAACTTTTAAAAGAAGTCATGACACATTATTCTATAGCTGATTATCTATAACTTCACTAATAAAGTATTTTTAAGCTGCAATGACTACGTGCTTTGGTTTGCCCATGTAATATTTTACAGTGCAACAGGTTACATGTTTTTCTGTTTTTAAGTGTAGGAGCTACAAATTTAAATGGTTCTGTAAATAAAGGAACCTTAAACTGACAGAAAATAACAGTGAATTCAAGAACAACTCCTATGAAAAACAAATTCAGTAGGGAGCTTAGGAGAAGGCAAGGCAGAGCGGCAGGGTGGTGGTTGGGGCCACATAGTCCTCTGCTTGTCCTCACTCCCAGCTTCATTCCTAAGCCTTGCCTTCTCCTCAGCTCCAAACAGTAGTTAAAAGCGACATTTTTTTAAATACTGAGTGACTGTATTTAAAAGATAATCCCACAAATAATACAAACGGATATTCTTGTATATACTTACTGTCCTTCTTTGAAATACTCTTTAAGAGTATTACTGAATCGTTTCGAGAATTTCACAAACTCTCGTTTACGTTGCTCCAACGCCTGCTTGCCGGTAGTTCCTGGAATGAAGCCAGCCACCTCGTTAACTGCATCCAGAAGTTTCTTAATTGCGCTCGCAATCTCTCTGTGAATAAAATTATTATAATTACGATAAACTCTGATGAGAATGGTAAACTAATAAAACTAATAGTCATCAGGTAACCTCTCATACTCGTATAAAAATAACAGTATACGTACTTCAAATCCAACAAAAATGAATGAAACACAGTCAACATAAATTTATTTTTCTAATGCAGGTGTACACTGGCTAAAAGTACACAAACTGCTTAAGCAAATCTTCTTACGGACAAAATAGAATACTGTACTTTAAAGAGCCTGAATTTTGTGTACAGTAAATTTTTGTGTGCCATATTATACTTGCCAGAATAAACAAATTGTAACTGTGAAGCTGCCATGGGCAAATTTTTACCTACCAGTCGAGATGCCACATAAGAATATAAACATTTGTGTGCGCACACATGCTTGTCTAACACTACCCATGCTATTTTTCAGTTCTTTACATTGTCTCCTCTGGTCAGGGTTAGCAGTTAAAGGGGTGGCGTGTGATTAGCTGAGGTTTGCACAAACTTCAGACTCAAGAGGTGGGAGCTACAACACAGCCTGTAACTACAGATTCTTTCCTGTCTGAAGAGTGTTAATCGGAGTGAGCCAGGCAAAAACGCAGTTGGTCGAGGGACAATCATATATTCTGGTAAGGCCTTGAACACTCACCTTAGAATAGAATCGTGTTTTGAGCAGACAGCATTTGTCTGGGCAGATGCCACTCATTTAATAGTCGCTGGATGGGTCCAGCCTTAGGTTTAGGCGGTGACTTCAGTGGACTGATTACGGGTTTCCGCAGGCCTGGGAGAGTTGTATAGTCAGTAGAATTACTAGACTTAAATCAGGACTACACTATTCTTTTCTCAGTCTTGATTCTTCTAATTTCAATTCCTCTATACTCTTAATTGCTTCACCAGGGTTGGGCGTATTCTTGGAGATCCCAGACATTTAAGTAAAAGAATTAACACTGAGTTTGAGTTGACACTATATATTGGAGAAAAACTGTCACAGCTGTTATGTATTTACAATGCACTTTTCACTGGTTTATATACGAATATCCACAGTTTGCTTTACACTTTATATAGTACTAGAAAGCTGGGCTACACTTCTGGTGCGATGCAGAGGCGGAAACTACTGATGCAAGATGGCCGGACTTCTGGTCATAGAAAAAGTCTCTCTCTATTATTTCACTGACTGGTTGTGTGAGATCTTCTAATACTAGGATAAATTCAAAATGGTGTGTGCAGGTAAAGGTTACAGACTGTGCCACTAGGCATCCCTTGACACTCGAAAGGAGGTTTAGTAAGAAGTTTTGGGTTTGGTAAAAGAATGTCATAGTTCAACACAAGATCAGGATACACACAAGTGAGGCCTTTCGGATGACACCCACTTGCGGCGGACTTGGGTTGTGTGAGCTGAAGGAGTCTTTCGAACGTCACCCAACAGATGCGGAAGAGGTGCGAGTGGGGGCTTTCGAACGTCACCTATTAAGGAGGAAAGTGTCGAGGTTACCCGGAAGCTAGGCCAGGTCCTTAATGACTGACTATCTGGGGCTGAAGGCCCTCCTTACATACCCGGCCTCTAGGGGGTCGAGCAAGGGGAGTGGCCTCCTGGAGGGTGGAGGAGATGGCACCTTGGCGAGGTGGGCTGCAGGAGCAGGCAGGCCAACTACCCTGAGATATATGTCACAGCATGGGCGTGAAGCTGTGAATACAACACAAAATTCCCTACTAACTTGATGCTGGCATTCTGCGTGTTATATTACAAGGAAATTTAAAAATTATATGAAATAGTAAGGTAGTTTACATGACGTACTTTAATAATATATTAAGTGATTCACAAAAGACTGTGGTTACATATTATTTAGGCAGTGACTGTAAAAGATACGCAACACATTCAAGAATATTAGTAGCAAAAAATACAGGTACACATAAAAATAATAGCAGAAGTGCATCATCAATTAGTATGAAAAAGCAAACATCCTAATTTACATTGAGAAAAAGGTAAGGCAAATTGCGGCCGAACGTAATATAGATCAAAATACTGAGGACGTGAATGCAATGCGTCAACATGTATCTATGTTTACATTTTCACTAGCTTGCATAGTACCATGGGTCTATGAGAAATTCATAAGCTTGCATATGTAGCTATTGATACACACTTATATTGCGTATGTTTTATGTGTGTTGGCATAATTGTGTTTAAATCTTCCTTTATCCCTGTATAACTAAAAAAAATCTCTATTCGTTCAAAGTTTTACTTAAATTATTGTTGAACATTTACAAAAGCTTACGTTGTAACAAAGTTTTACATCCAACTGCGCTCTTACTAAGCTACCTGGACAATAGTGAACTGACTGGTTTCTTTTCAAGTGAATAAATTGAGTAATATTTTTTCCATTTTTTATATCTAAGGTCATATAAAGCTCAAGGTCTAGTTTAAAAAAACTGTTTGAGGAGTTTCAACTCCACACACATCTTCACATTGTTTTTTAATTATACTTTTACATGCATGCTATACATCTCATGACTTGTTAATTATGTATCTTTAATTATTTAAGGTCATTAAAAATTATAAGTGATATTTTTTGAAAGATTAAGATAGACCTTTGGACTGTGTGCAAGTGATATACAGCATGCAACAGTCAGTTTATGCAAAATAGATAGGCTACTTGCTAAACTCTCACATGAAAATAAAGTTAAATATAATGCAGTTGTAAAGCAAGGCATTGCAAATAAGACTCATAAGAAAAGAATAAAAGTTGATTAACGTTTATCCCGCAAAAGATAACTTATATCCAAAGGAATTTCTATATGTAATATGTTAGAAAAAACTTGGGTTAACTATTAGCATAAAAAAAAATTTTTTCATACAAAATATATATTTTTATTTTTTTCAGCAATTAGAAAAAAATTCACAATGTTAAAAAATTTTATTTGCTGGAGGGAAAAAAGTTCTACACTCCTTTCAACAGAGATTTGTGTTTGACATAAATTTATAGTGCTTTTTACTTTGGTGAAGGCTACACAAATAATAAATTTCATAGAAATCTGTGTCAACGATCAACATTTTCATAACTTATTGTGTGAACTGACATGGAATGACCCTTGCACCAGCAAAACTGAAACATGACTTCTCCCCCCCAAACAGTCTTAGACCTTTTCCTGTACACCGGTATTAGCTACCTCTAACTGTGTAGCATTACGTCCCCCACAAACGTGACAGACATGCATAACACTAGCTACAATAAATTCCAACCACCTATCCCACATGCTGGGCAACAAGTGACAACACTTGAAATAAAACTTGCACGTTACTTCTTGGGCGTTACACATTAAAAGTGAAGTTTAATATAATTCTATATAATATTTTACAGTGATATCTTTCCAACTGAACTACATTCTCACATTTTCACTCACAATTGCTTGTAACTAAAAATTTAAGAAGGCAAGTACAATCTTGCCCTGATGACTTAATCTAATGGCTTCCTTCACTAGAGAAACAGTACTATCTACCTACATACAAAGTTTTAGGTTTACAGTCAGAAAAGAGTTTTAAAGTGGTCCGACCATATGCGTTGCTGGTGCGTACTATATTGGCACGCATCTTACATTCACATCAGAGTTCTTGAATTAATGATGGCAGGAACCAAGGCTTATCCTACCATATTTCCCACAGGTAGACAAGAGTCACACCACAAGTTTTGTCTAATCAGGAAACCATGTGACCCGACAAAGGCCATTCCAAAAAAAAAAAAAACACAGAAAATTAGCTTCTCCGACAGTGAGAACTGAAGTTATGACTTACAATTTTTCCCAGTGCTCCTAAAATCTTCTCTAACATTCTAGAATCTTCTTGAACCATTACCTCTTTTATTTATAATAAAAAAAAAAAAAAAAAAAAAAACCACTTGTATTTCTGATTTTGCCTACATTACTCCTCAAAATTATTTGGAAAAGAAACTGAAACATTATTATTCTACTGTCAAAATAACTTAAAATAAGCAGTCATCACGTTGCAACTACTACTTGTAGTCTCACGTGAGCAGAACTGACTGGTGGGCTTAGGGTCCTGGGTTGAAATCCCAACTAAGTATAGATATTTTCTAAAACTAAATTCTGTAAATAGAGTACATTTTCATTGCTAACTCTTTTTTTATATCATTACAATTTAACTTGTAATATACAACAAAAATTACTTCCAACTGTACTTAAAGAAAAAAAAAAATTAAACAGATACTTACTTAATAGTTTCCAAGAATGTCTTCCTGTCTGTTATTTCATCTGGTATTCTGCTTAAAATTTTTTTCAGAGCTGTACTCTTCCTATTTAATTCTTGAAAAGCATCCTCTGATCTACTCAAGCGATATTCTATAACTGGAACACAAAATACCTGCATTGAACAGTTAAAGGGGAAAAAAAAAGTTTTGCATTCAAACATTAAACTGCTACAACATTTCTTACTGACCATATGCCAAACTGAGCAAGTACATATGTAAACATAATTGCCTAAACACAATAAACATAAAATATAAATAAATAATTTTAAGTGAAAATCAGGTGGTGTGCAATAGGATTTATAATTTATATATTACTTAGCAAAAGTAAGAAGTCGTGTCTATATGACCTGTAAAAGTACTGAACATGCACACCAACAAAGTACTGTAACAATATTTCAATAACAAAATTCAGCACTTATTTTACTAATATAATGTGAATTAGGTTAGGCCTAACTACACTGCCATGGCTGCAGAATTAAATTGTTTGAGCATTAATCAACATATTATATAAGATTTTCAACTAAAAGTGTGTCAATGTGACAATATACAGTCAACATTAAATCATGACAAAATTTTAAAGTGTATTGACGCTTTGTAGCAGTAAATGTGTTACTGCATTTTAAAAAATGCCAAAATTTATGTTAAAAGAAATCTTAGTAAACAAACTATATTTAAAACAATGTACCATCAGTTTCCAACGTAGATCCCTGGAGACGCAGCACACTCTCATTCATATTAATGCTCAGGTCGCCACGTCTCATGATGCCAACCACCAAATCGTATGTAAAACCAGGATGGGCTGCTTCCACTTTGGCCAAGGCAGCTCGCAATGTCTGTGATGCAGCAACATCTCTACGTTCCAGCTGAAACAAATGATGTGCATAGAAAATCGTGCAAAAATGCAAGTATAGTCTGTCTCACATTAGGATTCAATTTTTTGACAGTTCTGAAGACTATCGTGTGTAATATTTTTATACAGAAAAATACTTTTTAATTTTGATGTACCACACAATTTGAGAGTGAGCTGAATGTGTTTGTGCAAAAATCACTTATGGCAGAGGAACACTGCTTTATAATGGCAAGAGCCATAAAAAAAATGTGGACACACGTGTCAAAGAATGGGATTCTTACATGAGACATACCGCAAAAAACCTATATGAATACCATTAAAAGCATGGCACAGCCATACAAGGAAAGTTAATACCTCATAATTTAGTAAGAGTTGAAATCCCTAGAAAACTTAAAGATGAGAAAGGTAAATGTGAGTACATTTCATGAGTAGGTACTAGCAAAGAAGCTGAATCTTCTACATTAGATAAGGAAATAAATTGGTGCATTTGCCATGAACTACGTACAATAATATTAAAGAAGTCCTCTGGTTTTGAATAAGTTTCATCCTTTAATGAATCTGACATATCCTTCACTGTTATCACCAGTCCACCAGCCTTGAAGTGCACTTAAGGGGGATTGATCCCTGTCACATCGGTTTTACGTTTTATCTTATAAATCAGGGAATAGATACATTGTTTTACTTTTTTCACACTGACAAGGCTTAGTTTATAATTTCATTCACTTTTTGGAATCCATATGACATTGCTTCTGTTAATTTTGTGGCCTCTGTAGCCGCTCCCGTAAATAAAACATTTTTTCCTTTTCAGCTGTTTCCCGTTGCAAAATAATGAATATATTACGGTTCCAGCAATTACAGAAAATCGATTAAGTATGTATCTATGCCCTGTCATGACAAAAATTTTGATATGTCGACTGGAACAAAAGTTATCGAGAAGAAACAGATAAATCCAAGGCGGTAGGGATCAATACCCCTTAATGGGGACTTGTGTGGCTATGTGGTTCTGGTTAGGCAGCATTTATGGGCTGCATCGGTAACCATCCATGTGAATTCTATATCGGCTGGACTGCACTGACCACTAAACTCTAGAAGCCCTCAGCAGAACCTATATACAGGACGATTCAGGACGAAGTGTGTTAATTTTGTGTGGCAATATCTCACAATAAACTATGAGAAAAACATATTTTTAATTTCTCCCAAAAGTGCATGTAGTGGGAGTAATATCACCCTGGAAATAGATTTACGAATTACAAATTAATTATTATCTCAAAAAGTACTACATATTAAACAACAATACTCTGAGCACTGTATCAACATGATGACTGTTCTTCATTCCCAGAAATTTAGTTTGTTAATATCATTGGCACATCATTGTTCAAATAGGGTAGAAGGTCTAGTTTAGGCTTGTAACTCTGGAACACGTCATTGTTATTCACGCTGTACTTCAGAACATTGACCAAGCGCAAAAGTGTAATAAAAATGTAGTCTTGTCAGAAAGTGCTAGAGTGAACCATTTTCGAGTCAGAAAGTGCTAGAGTGAACCATTTTCGAGAAAACGGCATGTTAAACGTTTGTCATTTAAAATACAAAATATGTACCGCCTGTAACACGCAGGCATTGCGTCCATCTTGCAAGGTGAGTATAAAAAAAACAGGTGTGTCGCAATGATACAATTTCAATAGGATTTTTAATCAAATAAATGTAACGCAGGTGGTGTAAAAGTAGGTTTACATAGTACTGTAAAGTGGTTGCATTCTGTGGTGAGGAAAACTGTGGTATTATAATAAAACCCATGAATCTATGGCCATGTGCATACATTTCACCCCATTCCAGGTAATCCCACAGACAGTTGAACCTGTATTGCTACAGACACGAAACTACACAAATCAGACATCCCATTACTGATGTAAGTAATGTTATAAGTGAATAACATTGGCAATAATTGTGCATTAAATGAATTTGCTACTGATTAATTAATTCAGAGAGTAAAGATCGTACTTTGGAAATAAGTTACAATATAATGTAAAATGTAGAGTCAAGCAAGAAATATCATATTTGTAAAGTTGTTTTAAACCAGTTAACACCTTTGTCAGCAATCTCGTAACCATGACAGAATTTATTTATAAAATGCGTAAATACCAATCAAAAAAATTAATCTTTAAAAATCATACAAACTGTACATTTATGTAATGATAGGTTGTATAATTTACAGTTTATGGATTGTGAAATAATTTAAACTTTAAAAGTTTACTAAAACTAATACACAGGCGACACATTACAGGAAAAAAAAAAAAAAAAAAAAAAAAAAAAAAAAAAAAAAAAAAAAAAAAAAAAAAAAAAAAAAAAAAAAAAAAAAAAAAAAAAAAAAAAAAAAAAAAAAAAAAAAAAAAAAAAAAAAAAAACAAGATTGTAAAGAGTAGTAGTTAGCACATTAGTGTTTACAGGACGTGCTCGAAGTTCGAACCTCTCATGCTCACACATGCTTGTAGACGATGCATATGAGACTGACGAACACGTTCCAGTATACCATGATTTGCTCGCACTGCCTGGCATGCATTTTGCCACAGTTCTTGGTCATTTGGCACATCACTCTCGTACATCTGGCTCTTTAAATGACCCCGCAAGTAGTAGTCTAAAAGGTTCAGTTCCGGTGACCCTGCAGGCCAAGTCATTGGACCAGCATTTCCCATCCAGTGGCATGGGTAAACAGCATCCAGGTACTGCCTGACTGAAGTGTGCTGGTGCCCCATCATGCATGTACCACATGTAACGACTTAGGTCCAGTGGTACAACACCCAGTAGCTCTGGTAGGTCATTCTCCAGGAACGCAAGACACAAAGCTCCATTGAGTCGATTAAGAAGGATATGATGGCCAATATGTCACCTACGATTCCCGCCTAAATGTTCAGTGAAAATTGATGCTGGAAATGTGACTCACACACTACTTGTGGATTTAAGTGAGCCCATACATGATTACTGTGGAAATTAAATACGCTAGTCCTGGTGAACACTGCTTTAGAAGGCCGGATTTTTTGCTGACATAGGAGCCATTGACAGTACTGCAACCAAACCAGGTGATCTGGTAGTTGAAGTGACTGTACAGGCTGAAAGTGAAAGGTGTGTAGTCTCTCTCGCTGTCGTATGTGATGTACTGTAGACTGTGATGCATTTAGTCTTGCAGCAATTTGCAGTGTACTGATGCGTGGATTATCAACCACGCAGTCCAAAAAAACCTCGTCTTTAGTAGCCAGCCGGCGGTCCCCGGCAGCGTGCCTTAATATTACGCATGCACTTCCAGTCTCACGCAAGCGACGATTAACTGCAATGAATGTTTGTGTGTTTGGCAATCGTCTCATTTGGTATTCTTCCGCATATCTCCTTTATGCAGAAGAGGCATTGCATAATGTTTCTCAATATGTTAAAATTATGTCACTGATTTCCTCGTTACTCCACTCCTACATGGCTACTGTGTGTCACTTCTGAAATGTGTAGGTAACAGGAAGTTTAGATTTGTTACACATTGGATAGTCTAATGTGGCACTACCCTGGTGCTCGTAATAGTCTACTGTTCGCCAATAGAAACACTAGCTAAGTACCAGGCATTAACAGAAATAATCATCAATTGTAATATGAAATACACAGTATGACGAGTACACTGCATTAATTTTCGGACATGACCGAAATGTTATTAACAGGACACGCATATCACACGCATATCCAAAATTTTTATCATTGGACAGATGTAATATTTTCACAGATTTTTACTAACTAATTTTGTCGAAAGTTTCACATGCTTGGTATTTAAGCTTTTTCCAAATTTGTTCTTTCATGGTCACAAGATTGTTCTTAAAGGTGTTAAAAGGTTTAAAACAACTAAACAAATATGATATTCCTTGCTTGACTCTACGTTTTACGTTATATCGTTACTTCTTTTCAAAGTACAATCTTTACTCTTTGAATTAATGAATCAATAGGAAATTTATTTAAGTGTTTGCACAACTGTTGCTAATTTTAATTATTCACTGTTTACATAACAAGAAAAGACATTTTGTAACATCACAAATAACATTACAGTACTTATGCTAGTAATGGGATGTCTGTTTTGCATAGTTTCAAGTCCATAACAATACAGGTTCAACTGTCTGTGGGATTACCTGGAATTGGGATTTCGTAAAATGTAGAGCACATTGCCATAGATTTGTGGGTTTTATTTTAATACCACAGTTTTCCTCACCACAGAATGCAACCACTTTACCGTGCTATATAACCTACTTTTACAACACCTGAGTTAAAATTTCTATCAAAATTGCATCATTGCAACACTGGATATTTGGTTGGCTACCTGCCTTGCAAGATAAATGCAATGCCTGCATGTTTCAGGCAGTACATTTTTTGTATTTTAAATGGCAAACATTTAACATGCCATTTTCTCGAAAATGGTTCACTTTAACACTTTCCAACAAAACTACCTTCTTTATTACACTTTCCCACTTGGTCAATGTTCTACTGTACAACATGAACAACAATGACGTGTTCCAGAGTTACAAGCCTAACCTAGACTTTCTACCCATTTTAACAAACTACATTTCTGGAAACGAAGAACAGTCATTGTTGATACAGTGCTCAGAGTATTGTTGTTTAATATGTAGTAGTTTTTTTTAGATTAATTCATAATTCAAAAATTTATTTTCAGGGTAGCATTACTCCCACATTTTTCATTTTAGGGATAAATTGGAAATTGTTTTCGACAAACAGTTTATTGTGAGCTATCACCACACAAAATTTACACACTCCGTTCTGACTCATCCAGTAGACTAGCACTTATAATGAACATTTTGTTCTTTGTACAGTATTCATTTTGTATGTCTAATAATTTTATTGTTTGTATTAACAGGTCAGTATAACTGGTTGCAACTTTCTTACTAAATAAATAAATCCAACAGTAAATTGTGTACGTAAAATTAAAGTTGCAACACAAGAACCCTTGAAAGATCGTATTAAAATAAGAATCTGTATAATGTTACACGCACATGTTTGGAACTGAAAGAAATATAAACTGGATAAATGCATGTGCTTACAGTAATTTAAATAAATGCTTGTAGAGCCACCTTATCTACACAGCTATTAGCTACATTACATAACGTACATTTAAAATTACGCATACCTTATTTACACATATACCTGAACCTATATATACACACACATTTCACAACATTACTGATAAACTACCAATGTCTCAGTTTAAGTAAACTACAAAATGTTTAAGTTTTTGATTTATAACAGTTATGAAAATTGTCTTGTGTAGCACAGAATAATTTAATATAAAAGAACTGACATAAACTTTCTCTGACGAATGCTAAATGACGTCTAGTATTGAGTTATTTTTATAATAAGGCCTAACTGAAGTCATAAATGTAAACACTTTTTTATACAAAAAAGTACACAAGTGATTTTAATTTAAGGTGGTCGCCTGCCTGGAGGTATTTTGCGCGTTCCGAGACCTATAAGTGCAGACACAGTAAGGACAACACAACCACCCACCTCACCCTAGCATCTGCGTGCAGGTCACTGAACTGGCTTAGTCTACTCACCTACAATTAGCTTCTTTGAGGTAATCAGTGGTGACATTATTTTCACACATACTATTAAAGTTAAAATTGTGTTTTACATGCCTATTTCATTAAAAAGATTCTTACACCTAAAAAGGACCGCAAAAACACAAATTTACGCCAATTTCAGCCTCCAGAAAATATGCTGTAATGAGCGGCAGGGAACCTGAAAAGGGTACACACATGTATTGCACTCTGAATGCTATTTTAAGTAGATATTGATCATGCACGTTGAGAAATTTTCGAATAATCTAGTAACTGCATAAACTCAGCACGCTGCTTGACGGCTTAGGCAGGCGAACACTTCAAATGCAATCTACATCGTAGGCTTCAAATGTGTTACACTGTATTTGTAAATACAGTTTTAAAAAAATCTATTGCACATGTTGCTATTAATGTGTAAAAAGAAAATACTTTGGACATGGACGGAATGTCATAGATTAGCCATTACATTCATTCAAATCACAGTTTCTAAGCAAATGGCCTTTTCAAACTGCCTTACTTCCAAATATAATAACCGGTTGTTTGTGAAACTCAGAAACGTGCACTGAACTTTGCTACAGACTTTCCACCAATAAAATTATATTTCAGCCACTCAGAAGTCCCATGTAGTAAAAATAGATCTGCGGGAACTTTGCCCTCTAGTTCAGCACTTGCTTCATTGTAGTGATACAGAATTTGTTGCGCGCCTTATAACTACTTCACTTCTGAGCCTCTAAATAGGCAGGTAGACTGCTCCATTAACTTGTACTTCAGATATAGCCACCATAATTACTTTATATACTGTAATGTCTCAATGTTTTAAGTGCATTAACACAGATGATGTGTAACTTATATATTTCAGTGAACTTATTGACCACATATCATGTAGGTACAACTATTCATTTCAATTGTCTTTATGTACTTGCAGGTTTGCGCACATTTGGATATTGGGTGTCATAAACTAGGCTACACCACAGTAATGAAAACCAAAGCATGAAGTATTTACAGTTTTGTGGGTGAATTTTCTTTAGTATAGATGTGTCTAACAAATGTGCAGTACGTAAAATGTTAATTCAAATTGGCCATAAAAATTCAAGCCTGGGCAGGCGACCACTTTATTCCATGCTAAAATGATGGAACTTAAAAAGATTTAAGAGTCTATAGATTTATTTTGATTGGAAATATGGACCACTTTGTCATTTTATTGTTAATAAATTTTCATAAAAGTTCAGTTTGCATCAGTCAGGATGCTAGATTTTCAGGGATAGCTGTGTAAGAGGGTTTTTTTTAATGTTGTTTTGTTGCAAATGTAAAATGCTTAACCAATTTTTTTACATGAACACTTAATTTATAATCTATTTAGAAAATGTGATACACTGAGGAGTTGAATCTGTGAGAATTTAGCTCATAGATAGGTTAACTTTTTTTCTGCCTGTTAATAACAATATATTTTCAGCCATTAATAAGAATGATTTTATTTTATACGTATCTAAGCCTTTAAATGTGTACTTATACTGTTTTCGCACTCTGGAAAACAATTTGTTTATTAAAATCATTTGTGAACTTAGAATTTGTTTTATAATCTAGTAACTTAAAATTTAGGCATAATAAATTCTACCTTGTAATTTAAACATAGTTCAATAACTGTTTCTTTTTTATTTTGATTTAAATTCATAATTATTGAATATGTTTGGTTAATTAAATTTTTTTGATCAATATTTATGTAGACCTATTTATTTTGCTGTAACTTAATTTTTCTTTATTATTTCTTACTTTATGATTTCCAGTATTTTCTTCGAATAATATTTTATATTTTAAGACCCAATTTTTCAGTTTAAACTTTTGAAGCTTGGGGATCATGTAGCACCTACACAGTGTATTTGGAACATTTTACAGGTAACGCCTGGGAAGACGTTTTCTTGATCCCTGGAGAAACAACATAGGCCTATGTAGGCTGTTCACTATAAACTGAGCACTCACTAAAACCTATAATAAATAAGAAAAATACTTTATTGGTCCAGTATATGTTACGTTTTGAGTGTAGTGTAACTTTTACACTGGTTTTTAGACAGTTGGAAGTTTTCACATCAAAATTAGTTAAGGTGGCTGCAAAACAGCTGAAAGAGAAATGAACCAGTGCTCACTTTATAATGAACAGCCTATACAAAAAAACTCTAGTAATTGTTATTGTGGGAAGAGTGATTTAGGCCTACATCCCAAAAATTGACGAATAATCATACGAGTCTAGAATTTGATAACGAAAATTGGTGATGCCGACGTCTGTTTGAAAATAAAACTTAAGTTATCCGGAACTACAACCCATCCAGGTAACTTAGCTTGTCCCACTCGGCAAGATTCCCAGCCAAGTGTTTAAGTTGCCAAATACTTCAGTTCTAACAGTATTCAACCTAACCCAGTTCTGTGCCATTCAGTATTTACTTATTCCTCTGGAAAACTCGTTAAATCGGGCTTCTACTAGTAATTTATGTTTTTCCTTCTGTTTGATTCAATATTATCTTGTATAATAAATTGTGTGTATATAAAAGGCCTTAACTTGAAAAGTGTTAGAATATAATTAAAATAGAAATGTATAAGAGTATGGTGATAACTATGAGGCAATATTCGTCCCTGGTTTTTATCTTTCAGTCAATGACTGTAAGCAGAAACAAATCATATTTCTTTGCTGTCATAATTGTTCTAAATTACTTCTGGTCGTTAGTTTAATATATCCTAGTATGTGTATCCTACATGTAATGTATATATTTATGGTTGTAACTACCCACGTATAATTTTTTCATTTGTTTGGGAAGTGAGACATATTTAAAAAATGTTATTAGATATTGTAGTCCTCATTGAAAACTCTGTCATTATTAATCCAACAAGGATTATATGTAACGGGCAATCCTGTTAATAACGTGCGTCTTACAGAAATTATTTTCTCGTTCACAACTGCTAATAGCTAAATATGCATTTGCAAAATAAAATAACTTGTTAAAATGTTTAATGTGTTCTACTACTAAGACTTAAATTTTTAACTAATACTTATTTTATTCACAGTTATTTCAAAAAAGTTTATAATTTTTCAGCAAGGTCAAGATAGAGTCTATAATCATTATTTTCAGTGTTGTTTCAGTCAAGGCCTGGAAAGTTCCTTTTAAAAACTAACAAGTTCCAGTTCAAGTTCCTTTCCAGAAAAATGAACTAATTCCAGTTCAAGTTCATCGAAATGAACTTGCAAGCTCCTAAGAAATTCAGTTCACATTTTGCAGCTTGTTTTACTTTGCCACTTAGGACCAAAATGAGACTAGTTCTCAAGATAAAAGAAATATTATGATGTAGGCCTATGCAGTATTTGATTTATCTACACAAACACTCTGTAGATCTTTACTTGAATATCAATTGTTAAATTCATCATATTTTTACATAGTAAAACCACTTTTATTAATGCATTATTTTGCATTCCACACTAAAATCCCTACAAAAATACCGCACAAATCAAAAGAAACATACAGATCAGCTGAAACTAGCAAGGAAACACTAGTGGTGATGAAATGGAAGATACTCTTCACAAATTCAGTGTCAACCTAATGCTCTGGTCGCATCACAGGTTTAAACATCTGTTGACATTTATTCTCAAACACAGACAAATACTGAGCCTGCAATAATTCTGCTCTTTCTTTGTCAGTGGTTGCGGTCAAGCCATCATTCCCTGTAAGTATTAGAATTCCTTTGTCTACACCTTTCATCCTTTTCAGATAACCAAAGAGCTTCTGCCATCCTTTACTTTTTCCCTAAACCATGATATTGCCCAAGTATTCATCCTTTGCTGCCTTTATCTTAGTTTCTAGCTCCTTCCCTATCTGCTTCATCCATACCCTAGCATTTACAATTTCCCCTCTCCTATATCTTGCATGCAACTGCTTACACTTCCCCTTCAGCCTCTTAATTTCTCTCCCATAATATGGTGGGTCCCCACCATTCGTTATTATTTTCCTTGGGACAAACCTCACTAACATATCTTCTATGATCTTTTTAAACTCTTCCCACAGGCACTCCACATTCTCCCCTTTAGCCCACTCATTATATCTATCCCATGGGAAGTGTTCCGCCTCTTTCCTGTTTCCTCGTCCATATTGCCACATTACCGTATCTTTGGTTTGATCAGCTTTAGATTTTCCTAGCTTTATTTCTACCACAGGTACATCATGATCACTGATTCCCTCTACTACCATTGAATCAACTACGATATCCCCAGGCCTGACCAACACTACATCCAGCACTGACCTCACACCATCTGCAGTCCATCTAGTTGGTGCTCCTACTGCCTGCACTAGCTCCCTGTTAACTAGCTGTGATGCTAGTGTCTGCATAATGCCACCCATGTCTTCCATCCCTTCCACCCACTGCACCTCGGGCATATTGAAGTCACCTGCTACTACCACCCACTGTCTATCCCTCAGCCTATCGACCCTTTCCTTCCCTGCCTCAACTGCCTGCCATCCCTGCCCCGGTGGCCTGTACACTGCCAACAATCTGAAGCCCTTACGCACCCCCCTTACATCTAGTTCCATCACTTCAGCATCGTCGCTCGTCCATGCTATAGAACCCTTCAAACTCTCCCTCAGGCACACCATTATACCACCCCCTTTCCCATCCCTGTCTCTTCTGAATATGAAGAACTTATCCTGACTCAGTTCACTGTCCAGCACTTCTTCACCCAGCCATGTCTCAACTCCTATCCCTCAACCACACTCCAGAATGAATCCTGCTTATTGTATATACTTCTGCAATTTATTACTATTATTTTGATGCTGTCGCCCATGATTTCCCCCTCCCCTCCCTTACCTTTCCCCTGTGTCTTTGTAATCCAACGTATTAGGATCAGCATTAAAGTTCGCCATTCAAAAATACAGCAGCATTTGTAAATTCTAAAACTACTATGTACACTAATTTTTTTTGGCATAGAGCCAGGGATAGAGCTAACTTCAGTCCAGTTCCTTCTTCCTCTATACTTTGCCTTAGTTAATTTAACTAACAAAACATGAGTAGGCTGGTGTAGATGAAGGGCACTATGGTGGAAAGGTTGGTCTGGATGTACAAAGTAGTGAATGGAAACTGATAACGAGGTAAGTTAGGATGCCTATTAACTAAGGCAAGGTATAGAGGAAGAAGGAACAATATTGAAAAGATTCAGAGGGTCAGGAGCAAAACAGAATGGGGTAGGGAGTCTATGTTTAGAAATATGGCAAGGAAGTGAAAGTTAATCTCAAAGAAGTTCGTGATGGTGATGGGGTTGGAAAGTTTAGGAGAGGTTTGGGAAGTAATTGGAGTGGTTAGAATTCGTCACCAAGCAGTCACTCAACTGCAAGTGCAAAATATATAGGGCCTATTGCTGTTAGTATTAGGCTACTTGTAAATTTGTAAAAAAAAGTATGCTGCAATCATAATAGTAAGAAAGTTTATTTAAGATACAATTTTCTACTTTCCTCCATTTGGAAATATGGAGAAAATCAAAATATTATTAGCCTACGATCAGATGAATGCAGTCAGCTCTACAACCAAATTTCGATCTCGATTTTCACACATTGATAATATGGTAAACGTCGCTGTTGGTCACTGGTCGAGAAGTCTTGGGATCACCTAATTTCACGCACACCTGCATTTAATTTATTCTCCACCCCAACTTCATCTAATTCCTTATCTGGAATGACTGAATAACAGGCGTAGCCTTCAGGGAAATCTGCCAGCCTCCCGTTCAGCCTGGTCTTTTATCATCCTCTTGGTAATCACAACGATAGTGATTATGCTCTAGTAATAACTTTTCACTATGGGTATGCTTAAGAGTGCAATTGCAAAACAATAGGTGTTCAAATTCCAGACTGCAACGTTCACCAAAAATGGTAAAGGGTACATCCTTATGGTGGTGCAAACAAAGGAAGCCTACAGGTTAGGATTCGTCTGGCAAACACATCTCATGAGACGATACACCTATGCCCTGCAGATTGCGAACTCCAAAGTTAAATATGTACCTGGCTGGCCATACACACTGTTCATAGAATTATAATCTGGTATGACTAAAATGTTTGTGCAGCAATAGTGTTCAGCCTACCAAGGTTACGCTTAATACTGACGATTAACAGGTAAAACTTTTACGAGCACAACACACATAACTAAAGATAAAAATTCAGTCACCCAGTGGAGCTAGCAACATATAAACCATACCTCACAAAAGTAACTTACCTGGGACAATATTGGGCGAATTAATACTGGAAGAATTAGCGATGTAACTGGTGTCTCATCTCCCATTGTCATCCTTCCGCAGTATACGAACAAACTTTCCTAATTAAAGAGCTCCAAAAAAGTTTGTAGACTATTTCTTACGTGTTTTTACAACTACGGGACAGCAATAGCAATAAATTTAACAGAACAAAAGTTTACATGTTACGCACAACCATTACAAAACAATGCACTTTTTCTTGTGTACAGTCGAATTTCTTCCTATTTTTTTCTTATCACAACTCTGCAAGTTCGAAGCGTTCACAACAATAATCAGATAATAGAAATGAATCTGGTGTACTAAACAATCGAAACTATTAAATCTTTATTTAAAATTGAAGTCTCATGCTACAAGAAACATAATAAAATACACATTCAAAGTTACGTGGTAATTATTTACAATAAAAAGTGTGCATGACCGGAACTCTATGCACACGTGTAATATATGAAAATCTGTTCTGCGAACGACATATGCTGATGCTTACTGTTACGTTACCAATTATGATCAAGTCTGCCGGCCTAATATTTCATATCTAAACAATAATTATCGTCTTAAACAGGGTAATTTGTCATTAACAAAAAGAAAATGTCAAGTTACTAGAAAACTCTTGAAAGCTATACGAGCATCTAAATATTAGATGTTATCTTTGTGTTAATCTTGAATCATGGGTAAAATCAGCTGTTATAGTTACTGCTGTATTTGTATGGGTGCAAAATTTGTTTTATTTAATTAATCAGAAAATAACTGATATAAATTATGGATACGGCGGCGTTTGTTAAGTCTCCACCAAATTATATTCCTGGAGCCTCATTTGTCTTTAGACATGTAGAATATCATTCAGTTAGGCAGTTGAGGCAAGGGCTTGAATATTGTGGCTCACCACAGAAGGTTTGAAAAACCGAAGTGATAAAAAGGATAAATATTAAAACATGTGTAAATGTATGTGATATAAAAGAAATATGTACATATTTCACTTAGGTATAGTTACTGTGAGATATTAGGGCCTACTGGGATCACCGACAATAGTCAGAATATATAAAATGTTTGAACTTTCAGTGGTTGGGAGTGGCTAATGTTATCATTTGTCATGTCTTGTAGGCATAAGTTGTTATTTATTTAATTTGTTTAATCTTGTGAACTATTTGAGTGTTGACGTGGCCCTCCTGCCGCCAGGTATACAGCCCCGTTGTCACACCCTCGAAACCACAGTGTAGTGTAAGGTACAATGCAGTGCAATCAGACACCCAAACAGAGTAAAGCAGAGCAGTGCAGAGCAGCATAGTGTTGTCAGAGTAACCAGGTTTGGTGTGGCATGGCCACCAACCTGATGGATGCACACTAACCATGTGCGAGCAAGTAGTAGTTTTTCAGTGTATAAATTGTGCAATTTGTAAAAGAGGAAGTGTGTTCAAGTCGCCTGTTTAGTAAATAAATTAATGTCTAGATTTAGTTAACCCAAGGTGCAGCCTCAACACATAATTACGTCAGCACCTGTTCACAACTGTGCAGTTAGACAATTACAAAGACACATATCAATTTGCAGAAAGACATATTTTACAGTTTAAGTAAACAAAGACTTCAGCAGCAGCAGCAACAACAAATTGGGAAATTCTTTGGTTGATGTAAACAAATTTACCATATGAGACTTGGCGTGAATGGGAGGTCTTTCTTCCCGCTCGTCGCCATTGTCTCCTCATACAATGTTACTCGCAGTTTCCTGTGCCTCTTAGCCATAGGCTATTTCGGCGCCCGGCCCCCATGGGCGAGGAGAGAGATCACGCTCTACCACACAGTGGACTTTAACTAACAGTCAGGTGGAACTGCCCGAACCCTTTAGCAGAACACTGAACTGCGCCTCCGTACCACCTTCCAAAGGAAGACAGAAGCTATCGAGAGAGCCAAGGGCCACCCATCCCTGGTTCTCGCCCACTTACCTGTCCCCCGACAGATATCCTCAACTCAGTCACCTCATGGTTTGAGTCGGGACCCATCTCACCCCTAACAGACTCACCAGGCCTGCTCCCGTACACTTTCGCAGCCAACTCGTCGACCTTTCGCTGAGGTAGGGTCCTCTCCAGGCCTGCCCAGCATGTAGGCAACCACCACCAGTACGATTCCAACCCAGACCAGTCACGGAAGATAACCTTACCGTGGGGCTAACCTGGTCGCCCGTAGTACTACCTAATGTCCATGGCATTTGTGGGTTTTCCAGCCTGACCATCAGAGTACTATAAGATTACACGGGGTCCACCTTTCGACAGGGAACCCACCGGGGGGGAGGGGGCACCCTAACCGCCGCACGGCTCGGTCGTGTGACTTGTTTCCCCAGACCACATCAGGTTCATCCATTTACATTACCCTTGATCTCCCACTTGGAGATCTGGGCTTTTGGGCCCCAACAGCCTGAGCGCTAGGTAGTTTAACGCCCCGCTTAGTGGTTTCTCCTTGTTGCCATCTGTCGAAGAATCCATCAAGGCAGATACCCATTTCTCAACTCTGAGGAGTCGAGATGCATAGGGCCAGCATGCCAGAGCCATTGTCTCCTCAGTAAGAGCTTGGTGGGCGTAGGATGTGTAAGCGTGTCGTGTCAACCACTTCACTGCTACAGCCATCTTGTAACACCGAAAGCTTTCCATACTTCAACTCCCACGATTGTCATCCACTCTGGTCTACTCACACGCCCCGGAGTTTCTTTCCCTTAAATGTCCGCATGTAGCAACACTTTTTCAACAGCACATAGACTACTGACTGGCCTTAGCCTCAGGCCTGCTTCAGAACATATATTTGTGTACAGTGTTTTCAGTTTAATACGAGTTTCACCACATCACGAGTGTATTATTTCGCTTCATGTAAGTTTCAGGATGTAATAGTATTACAGTATATTTTATGTCAAATATTTATTTTATTGTTTCAATGGACACTTCAAGGTAATGTTTGTGTATATGAAAAATGATGTATTGTCATATTTATTGATTTTAACACCAACCTGATTGAAATAGTTATTTAATTTTATTTTAAATTTGTAATTTGTATTATAAGAAATCTCTCACAATATTTTATGTACATTTTATTTTAACTAGTCATGGTTTTTATTGAATTCTAGTTCATGTATGGTTATAGGAGAGGATTGCTTCTGAGAGGCATTGTTTAAGGCCGCCTTCCGTTTTTTGCTGACAAGACAATACCGATATTACTGACAGTCCGCCAGTGTCCGTGATCAATAAGGGAACAGTGACAGTAATCAGAAAAATATTTCTCCGTCAGTTAATAGATAATATCGGTACGTTAAATCAGCAAAACTTACTGCGATGTGCATTGCCTTGCAACTACATCTCTGGCACACAGTCTATGAAGGTAGAGGTCTTGACACTGAGGAATATATTATGACTCCCTTCTTGTCGCCGAGCGCTAGTAGTAATTTGGTGGAACATTTGTCTTGTTTTTGTATTTGGCTCAGCTTAAAATGTGAAGTTGTTACCGGAATTGCGAGTATTATATCGAAGAAAAAATGGGAACGTAATTTTGTATTGGAACACATTTTTTACAATAATAAAATTAAATTTTTCAATCTTTTACATGTAGGGTGGGATTCATAGTCGTAACTTAAGCAACTTCTTGGTCAAGTCGTTCTCGTATGATGTCACAAATGTCTATTCAATGTCATAAACGTTTCTTAAGGGCGCCGCCTGGCTGAGATTGTAAGGCTGGTAGGTTCTAAAGGTGTGTCGGTCTTGCTCGGAGCTAAGCGGAGAGTTTGGAAACTACGCTGCCCTAGCAGTCTGTCTCTGTTGCTCGCTCTCACCCCCACGCAGTGACCGACATCCCCTCCCTTCGTAGATACTGTGTAGCTAGCTTCCCTTCCTCCCACCATCAGTCTGCTGGCATGTCTCCACCCTACCTTTCATCTTCGCGCGGTCGTCTGTACAACCCACAATGGCACTAGGAACCCCCGGCCTTCCTCGCCGAGGTCTTCGACACTTCATCTCTGTTGTTAGCTGAAGAAAAGTACATATTTTGTAAAACCAGTAGGGTATAAAGTTTCTAAATCAGGAAATGAAAATAATACATTAGGTCTAGCAGTATACAGCGTGCTGCAAAGTGTAGTTTCAAAAATTCATTATTTTTTAAATTTTTTTAAATTTATAGATATTTAGTGTCCTCGAACAGCTTTCGCCTTGGTGTATGTGAACGGATGTATAGAAAGACGGCATGGAGCAGGAGACCATCCCAACATTCGCATGGAATGAGTTCGGAAAATCCTGGAAAACTGAAGTCAGGATGACCGGAGCCGGTAATCGAACCCGAATCCTCTCGAAGATGAGGCGGGAATATTACCACTACCGTAGTTGTGTAGTCACAGAAACTCCGAACTGTGCTGGTAATATCATCAAGTTGTTTGTGTGTATATGTGTGTGTGTTGGTGTATGTGTATGTGTGTGTATGTGTGTATATATATATATATATATATATATATATATATATATATATATATATATATATATATATACACACACGTATATATAAGTTATCGCATGTATTCAAAGTAAGGACCAACTATCTAACTTTTACAACAAAGTGTCTTAATATAAACGAGTTCAACGATAACTGTGTATAAACAAACTAACTGATAAGATCAACATTCTAATAAAAATGATTTCATTATTATGTTGTGCTATTATCAACCCATATATCTAAAATACTCACAAGACAGGATTTAAATGTGTTTAGTGAGTAAAATAGGTTAACAAATAGCAATATTTTAATCACAGGACATTTCAACTTGTTTAATGTGCAATTGAGAGAATATGACACAGTTCAAGCTGTTCATATTTTGGACATTGCGGCAATCTTATGATATATTAAAAGACTGGTATAAAGTCAAAATTTTGCCCATGAATGTGGGAGAGGGGTTTACACAGTTGAATAGGTTTTGCCATCCCAAATCATAAACCATGTTCACGCTTATTCTGTACAACAATTAATTTAATTAACT
>PNEQ01004971.1:19239-64219 GCA_003012365.1 Medauroidea extradentata | reverse complement strand
TTTAATGCACATTTCTCTACTCGCATCCCCAATTAATATGTTGGATCCCGCCGTATACATCCTTATACCTGGTTAATTTGGCCTACTTAATTTGTTATTAACAACAAAGAAAAGAAAACATCAATTAAGACAAAAAAAATTGAAATTACTGAATGATAAGAGGCCAAGTAAGTGCTACGTGCCAGTGCACGTCACAACAAGATGAAAGCCATTCAGGAGGCTTCAGCTCCAAGGGACATTACCGAACTTTGCTCGTATCTGAGGTGGTTACAATTTTACAGTCAGTTCTTGCCTGACCTAGCAACGGTGTTACACCCACTATACCTGTTGTTGCAAGGCAATCAGATCTGGCAGTGGACTGCAGACTGTAGCAGAGCATTCAACGACAGTAAGGGAATGTTGCTAAGCAGTCTAGTATTAGTACCTTATGACCCAGCGCTGCCACTCATAGTGACGGCGAATGCAAGCGCATACGGAGTGGGAGCAGTGCTAGCACATCAAATGCCATTTGGGGAAGAACGGCCTATAGCCTTTGCATCTAAAACATTGTCAAAGGCAGAAATGGGTTACAGTCAGGTGGAACGTGAAGCTCTGAGTTTAGTATTTGCCGTAAGGAAGTTCCACAGTTACCTGTATGGGCAACAATTTGTCCTGGTAACAGATTATAAGGCACTCACTACCTTATTTGGTACGAAGCGCTGTGTTCCAGTCATGGCGGCAGCCCGAATACAGCGATGGGCAATAGTGTTAGGAGCCTACAAGTACGAGGTGAAGTATAGACCAGGCTTGGAAATCTGTCATGCAGACGCGTTATCACGCTTACCTTCGCCGTCAACGGAGATGGAAGGAAGAAACTCCCAGGAGGACGAGGTAGTATTTTTCTTCGCACCTCTCCCAGGTTGTCTATTGAGGGACGCCGATATTGCAGAAGCTACCCGGAAGCACCCGGTCCTGTCAAAAGTGTCAGACATGGTGTGGCAGGGGTGACCAACTACAGTCCCAGAAGAGGTGAAGTGTTTCGCCTCTCGGAGGATGGAGTTGTCCTTGGAACAAGATTGTGTACTACTGGGCAATAGGGTAGTCGTTCCGGAGAAATGGCACGAGGAAGTATTGAAATTTTTGCATAAGGGGAATCTCGGAGTTACTAGAATGAAGATGCTGACCAGAAGCTACGTGTGGTGGCCTAGCATGGACAAGAAAATAGAAGAAACTGTGCACCAGTGTAGTCTGTGTCAGCAAACTCAAAAGGCGGTGCAACAGTGCCCTTACAGCAGTGAAGTTGGCCAACTCGAAGATGGCAACGGGTGTATCTGGACAAAAATTCCTAATAGTGGTGGACGCCTTCTCCAAGTGGTTGGAAGTAATTCCAATGACGGCTACAACAGCTTCACACACGGTGGGGAAACTTCGAACACTGTTCGCAGTGTTTGGGTTGCCGGAAGAAGTGGTGACAGACAACGGCCCTCCCTTTCAATCAGAAGAGTTTGATGAGTTCCTGACTGCGAACAGAGTGAAACATACCCAAATTCCCCCATACCATCCACAGTCAAATGGCGCGGCAGAAAGGCAAGTTCAAACCATAAAAATAGCTCTAAAGCGCCAATTGAAAGAAGACTAAGGGCAGGCAAACAACAGCACGCTACAACATAGGGGTTTACTTACAGAAATACTCCACATTCATTGACAAAGAAAACCCCCGCAGATTTGTTTTTGCAACGACAGCTGCGCACTCGGTTGTCACTTTTAAAGCCGTCATTTTCACGTGACATGTCGGACAGCCAAAAACAAGTCAAGCGTAGGGCTGATCAACGTAGAGGGCCACACAGAAATTTCATATCAGGGGACTTGGTGTGGATAAAAAATGTGTGGGGGGGAGGAACCGAATGGGAGCCTAGTTCAGTAAAGGAGGTGGTGAGTGGAGTTATTTACCAAGTGCAAGTCGGCACACGGCTCAGATATGTACATGCTGACCATTTGAAGTTGAGAGAATCCAGGACCAGAACAACTCCAAGTTCAGATAATCAAGTAGTAAAAGAACATTCTGGTAAGGCTCGAGAGGAAGTTGAAAGGAGGGCGACCGACCAGGAGGAAATTGAAACCTACGTCAGAACAGGAGCAACCTTCCGACGGGGCTTCAGGTCAGGACAGGCCTGGAGGAAGCGACCAGACCAGTGTTACGGGAGCAGGAGAGTGGTGTGGCCAGGAAGAAGGGTTCAGAGGATTTCCGTGTTCGACGCCGGTAGCGGCTCACAACGCTAGGCGCTCCAGTAGACATGTCAAGGCCCCAGAACGACTATATTTATAGGACGGAAGTTTTAGATGGAAGAGGAAGTGTAGTATTGGCAGTCGTAACTGACTGCAGTAGTGTTGTAAACATTCTAGTGCAATGCACTTGACCACGGCAGTCACCCGTGGATCATGGCAGCTTGTTGTTTTGTACCTAAGCGGCATCGGTAATCACCAGTAAATATAACAAAGACAATGTCACACAACCGACAACCAACATACATCGCGTCCACCATTACCCATGGTCTTCAGTTACTCGTGCCAACTTAATACACACAAAACTTACAACATAAATTGGACTATGAAATTTATTATGTTATATAGTCAACTTTACACTAGAAAATCAAATTGCAATCACACTGAATATATTTAGCAGTTACTTTCATAAATGGTTTTAGGCCAAAGTATCATACCTTACGAGATATCCTACAGAGTCATGCCACTCAGTTTTTTATAGTTTCTGATATTTGCTGAAATGCATACAACTCTAAAAAATAGTCATAACTTCATAAAACACATTTTTAAAAAATTTTTTTGTCAGTTTACTTGAAATTTATTAATCTCTGCAATGCAAAAATCATTATATCATGATAAAAACCTTGACGGACAAATGCCCTTAAGTAAATAATGATAAAAGACTAGTTTTATTACTTGAATTTATCCTTTTATAGTACATTATTAGGGTGTTATCTAGAGCCACGACTTTTCGCAAAAAGAATTCTGCAACAGTTTGTTTCAATGCCTTGTGTACGTATCTGCAGCCCTGCTTCATAGTCAGTGATTGGCTGTATTTAACTCTCAGCATCTACAGTTCTACATGCAAATCACAGACGTGTGGTGTCACAGTAACATTTTTTCCTGTTGGCACAGTCAAATGAGTCACGTCTATGCAATAATACATTCTGCCAATAACCATGAAGCATAGCTTCACATGTGCACATAATGCATTGAAACAAACTGTTGCAGAATTATTTTCAAGAAAAATTGTGGGCTCTACCCATGACCCATTGGTTTTGCTGCCCATGTTTGTGTATGTGTTAAAATGTGAAATTATTTCTGAAAGGAATGTACAGCTTCAAATTAGAACTGTTGCCAAAATTATCAAATACACTGCAAAACTATAATTAAGATATTTGACTGGCAAAATATAAAAATTAATACAAATTAAAATGCATTGCCGCCATCTGGAGGAGGCAGAAGGGGTTGGAGTGGGGACACGAAGAACTGCAGGTTACCGAACACGTACAGTAAACAGTTCTGATGCGAACAGTACTTGGCCGCCACCTGGCCTGTGCCTGGCCAGGAAGGTGTTTGCCGATCTCAAGGCGTGATTGTTCGGTGGCATGCCTCTCCTTCCTCCGGCGAGACGGTCGGGCAATCTTACTACTGCCAAGGACTTAGGCGCAGGGCAGACTCGGGCGGAAAACACCTGAGGACACTATTCACGGGTTGTGCCTCACGACCCTTTCCCTAGGACCTATACAAAGACTAGCTCCTACCATGCAGACAGATACGCGTACTCTACGCGGGCATCACACAATTGATCAGCTTGAACGAAACTGATAACACACTATGTACAGTACAAAGAAGTAACACAGTCTCTAATGGCACACGTACGTGCTTCCTGTCACAGTGCTGAACAACTGCCTTTGTTACCGCCGACACACTTCCCTTCTGGAAGGGCTGGGGGTCGAGAACACTGTGGAGAGGGCAAGATTGAGCTGACATCCAAGGTCAGTGACCTGGTATGATGACAACATGTTGGCCAGTGTATACCTATACTGTTATCTATTAAAACTTTGATGAAGTCTCATTATTTAGGATAGAAAATTTGTTATCTTAGGGCCATGGGTACCTATTTATACAATTTTAGTACGTTTTATTTTTAAAATCCTGTAAGGAAGCAGATATCACAATACAGTTGCATAGAAATGTTGGAAATAATTTAAACTATGTAGCTTTTTTTTTTTTCCAAAATATATATTTTTTATAATTTTTTCCAGTTATTGACTGAAAAAAATTTAATTAAGTAGATAATTAGCCAAATTATAGAAAGTTATGTTTTGAAAAAAAATATGTTACATAGTACAAACTATTTCCAGCATTTCTATGATCTGGTTTTGTGATATCTGCTCCCTTTCAGGATTTAAAAAATTAAACTTGCAAAAACAGCATAATGTAAATAGGAACCCACGGCCTTAAATAATTCTTCATTATGCAAGGCCTTAAGTTTTGCAGTAGGCCTACTTCTTACATAGAAAATCTGAAATTATATTAAAATATATGACTATGAGCTAATTCATATATTGTTGGGGCATACATCTCTTTATTTTCTGCATGTAGCGACTTTACATACTACCTACATGTTTCACGGAAAACTACAACTACGTACATCCGGTCACAGTTACAGTACACATTTCCAAAGATCTAACATGTAATGATTCACACTCCAACATATATAAACATAAATGGTAAATATTATGTTTAATGTTAAACTGGTCTTGTGATTCAGACGCACTGAAAGTAAGGAAATTTGTACAAATAAGAAGGTTGTTTGCATGTTAATTATTTTTCTGGTTTAATAAATACGCAGTTAATTCTTTATTACTGTAACATTTTTTTTCTAGAACTGTGATGGAAAATTGTGGGTCAGTAAATCTGGAACTGTCTAAAGCCAGCCCACTTTGTCCGGCAATGGGCTGCAAGAAGAAACCAACCTTAATAGAAAATCCAGCAGCGGCACTAATGTTAAGAACGAGTCACCAGCCACGTGATATTATTGCTTCCTGCATGGCAGCTCTGATTGGTGTGCAGCCTGTGGGTGCATTTGATAACTCTGTCATCTGGACAGGAGGAGAAGCAACTGGGTACGGGCATCGTAAAGCAGCCTTCCTTGGACTTGGAGGATTTTGCTGTTTGGCCAAACCGCTGACAGTCATGAACTGCCGGTACGTCATGGACATATGGACTCTGTATGCTAGATCTGTAGGTACTGATTGCTTTTCTGATCCAGACTGTCGTGTCTTAAATGACATGCTCTTGAAGTTTCAAGATTATGTAAGCAAAACTTATCTTTTCCGAAAGACCTGGACAGGCGCTTTTATCATGAGGCATCAAGTTAAAAACAGGAAAGGTTGCCCTGACCTGGAAGACCACATTGATGAGATATTCAAGAACGCTGGTTTGATGAAGTCTGCATCAAGTGCTAGTAGCTTGTGTGTTGGTAACTGAATAAATTTGGCTGTATTTATCCAGATTGATGATATTCAGCATGTTATTGTATAGTTTTTTTGCAAAGTTACTGAAGTAAGAATTTGATAGTTTAGTCATGACATGAGAAATGACTGCAGGATGTATAGGTGTAGGCCCTAACTTTTGTATGTGGGGGTGTGTGCACATGTGTACATGTATATATGAGCTGAAACTATAATTTGTGCTTGAAAATAAACACGTACAGTTTGTATTAAGGTCAAAGTGGGTAAGTGGAACCACAAGTTTGCGTAGTTTAACTTTTGGGCTCGAGTGATACAGTTGCTATAGCCTGTAATAAATACTGTTGTATCATTTATTTTAGTGTGTGTATTAAAAAAAATATTTTTAATTGTTTTGGATTAGTTATGTCCACCTTACTACTGGAGAAGGTAATTTATTTAAGTCTTACAAAATTACGCAGAAAATTGTTGTAACACAAGAAATAAATATTTGAACAGGGTGATTGCTGTAACGTTAATAAATTCATTAGTTTGTAAAGCATTTAATTGCATTTGATAGGATCAGAAAGAAATCACAAACTGAATTTCCCCTCTGTACCCTGTTGTTCGCTCTGGTAGCATTGTTAGAGGAGGGTCAGGATAAAGAGAGCACTCATAAAAGCCCTGATTAGTTTCTATTTTCAACTAGTTTTTATCTTACCGCTGCATGTTAACATGAACATTGCCATGTGCATTTATGTATCTTGGCTTGTACAATGTTTACGTCTACAATAATGTACACTCATTAAATACACTGGTACTATTAGTTATAAATACCTGCTGACACCTACGTAATACTGGTTTCTGTGCATTGACTGTACACATTACGTACTACCATTATGAATCATGTAAATATGAGGCACATTATATTCAAATTGGAAAACAAAATTGCCACTTAAAGAAACATGACATAGTGACACACATTATTAAAGATTTTAAGTTCTGTTCAGTTGTCAGTTTTACTGCCATGGACGACGGGACGATGACACACTTAACAGAAACAATAAATAATGTACAGTAAAATCTCGTTATGAGCCTCTTTATTATGACCATCCCATTTTTACAACCATTTTTTGAGGAACTATAACAAATTTGGGTAAAATAAGTCTAAAATTTACGGAAAATATGCTGAAAAACATATTTTTTTCCAGTTGTTGATCATCCATGTTGCGTTTTTCTTGGTGAGTGCTGTACTATAGAAACATACTGCATTCGTGAGCGTTGCCGTTTCCTCAGCTCCGGGCAGTATTTGACGTTGACAACTTGTGCTGTATTGATCACTCGGCACATGAAGTACGTGGCTGTGCTTCGGTGTAAAACCGGTCTATAGTGCAAGTACTACTAGTCCTGCTGATGTTTTCGTTTTATGCTCGCTCAACAGGAAAGCAATAAGAGTGACTGCAGCCAGCACTCTGAAAACCACTTTGCCTCTATCCACAGTGTAGAGTATTAAACTGATGCGCAGTGCTATTGCTTTATGATTTTTCTTATAGGTCTAAGACTAAGTGGCGAGTAATGCAGTTGTTATTTTATACAGCACCTTAAGTCCTTTTTTAGCCCTTTGGAGGGGCTGTAAATTTGTGTTCCTAATAGGCATACTGGTTTTTCAAAAATATAAAATTGTTTTGAAATTTTTGTTCTTTAACAAACACGTTTATCTGTATCACTTAAAATCGTATAATGGTGACATGCTGCAACAGTTTATATGCAATAACCAAAGAAAATATATTCAACGGCTGTGATGAAAGGCTGTAAATCATTGCAATATACTTTCATGTAAATAATACAAGCTGTTCTGTTGTGGTCTGCTTCGCCTAGGTGAGCAGGTTGGATCACACGCACACTAACAGCTGAGAGCACGACAAGCCAAAGCCAGCTGGCTGCCCTTCCCTCCCCATACCGAGCGCGCGGCCACACCACAAACACATGTCTTTGCACACAGGGTTTTCAACATCGACGACTTACGACATCTGTATAATAGAATATTTAATGAGAAGTTAACTTTTCATTACTAAATCATATGACTTTTCCGCACTAAGTCAATGCAAATTGGCATGCTACACTGTGTTTATGCTGTGTTTTTTATATGACAAGGAGAGACTGGAGATTGCTTTATAGAGTATAATTTTTTTTGTGGAGGCATCTGACTACTGAAATTATTTGTCTTTAATTTAAAATTTGTATTTTTTACACAGAATACATAAAATGTATGCAAAAAACTGCACATTTTTATGCTTAGGTTTTGGGTGGGTCAAAATCAACCCAAAATGTTCGTATTCCTCTATTACGACCCTCCCTTTTTTACGACCCTTTTCCTGGAAACCATGAGGGTTCATAACAACAGAATTCTACTGTATTTTCTTAATGCGTAAAACAGAAAAATAATGCTATTTCTGCAATTATAAAATGTAACAATTTACAGAATACCAATAACTTCACATTATTTGGCAATGATATTCATAAACCGTCATTTCTAATACTTTTGAGAGTGTTCTAATAAAAGATCAATTTCATTTCACTTCAGTAATATTGTATTTGAATAGGAAAATAAACGGAACTACATTTGGTTATTTGCTGCCAAACATACTAGTAAGGTAACTGTTGTTAATGCTTGCAGTAATGGTTTGCGATTTTTTTCAATGGGTACGTCTTTAGTGTTCACTTTATCCAGAACTACCTATATAATTAATTGGTACCCAATTCAGTGACATATAACTTACCAGCCAGATGAATATTGTAACATTCACATTCAGTCTGTTGGGTTGCAGAAATATTACAAAAATAATACTTACACAAAATAAATATAACCAAGAAGTGAAATTGTGATGGGGTAAGTGCAAACACAATGTAACCTTTTGCAAAGTAACAATACACAAGCAATCTTTAGAGAAAATGTAATTTTATGGCTGTAATTTACATGTAAAGCAGAGGTAAATAAGAACTCTGTAATATTTTTGAAAGCAGAAGAATAAAAGTAGGCCATCCAAGTTAGGCTATGCAACTTCTTATAGACAGCAAATGCAAGATGTAAAGTTTTGTTGAGTATAAAGTAAAACATACCATTCCAATGTACTTGTAATAGGTTTTAAAATTATGAGAAAGGGTGTGTAGGGGAAGGTGGTGTACCTTTGACCAGTTTATATACTTTTTTTTTTTTTTACTTCAAAATTCATCAAAAAAAATTATTCAAAGTTTGAAGACAAGCAATGATGCTCTTGCTACAATATAGTATTTTTTCAATACAAAATATTTATTTTAAATTAGGGTTTTGGTTGGTTTTGTGGAAGTAAACAACACGGTCAAAGGTACAATATGGTGTTATACTTTTGACCATTATCAGCATCTAGGACAATAATTAAATTTTATAACATAACTGTGATATACAATATCTGTGAAACATTATAGTGATAGAAATCTACACCGAATAACAAATGGCGTTGCTGCCGAGCTGATCCACCAGCTTGCATAGGATTCGGGAGTTTCAAAACGTCATCTTTGTCCAAGTCATAAACATGTTCATCAGTCTTGACAAATTTTGCACTTTTACGGGTTGGTTTTTTCAAATAGGTACTGAACTGTAAAGACATCTTCTGATGTAACTGTGATCACCTCTGCAACATAATGCCTGACCGTTTTCTTACCACATAGTTTTGTAAGAACAAAATCACCTGCTTCAATGTTGTCTTTTTCAAGTTGAGTAACTTAATTCAATTCCTTAAGTTCTGCAAACATGTCATACTCGCTATCTGATGAAGACATTTCCAATTCATTTGTTGTGTCGGAATCCGAGGTCTCTGGTTGGAAGGAAATTCTCCGTTGGATAGATTTCTTCTTTGGTTTAGGCAACTTTGTGGTCTTTTTTTTTCCTATTAATTTCCTCAAACGAGTTCTTTCCTGGGGTGTCGGTCAAAATTCGAGATTTACCCTTTGGCCTTCTCACATTGGAAGTTTTTCTCGGCTGTGCCTTAGGATGTGGTTGTACCATTTCTGGTGACATGGTTATTGGCCTATTTTCACACAGAGGATTAAATTGTAAGCTGGCGTTAGGTCTATCTTGACCTAGGCCTACACCTATTACCTCGGAATGATTTTCTTCAGATGACATAGGCATAAGTCCAGATGTAGAAGTCGAGGGTTGGTTTTCAGATTCCAATGGCATTGGTCGGTCAGTGACATTAGCTGCCATGAAGTCAATATCGGAAAAAATATTCTGATTTAATGGAGCAATTCCAGACACTTCAAAGCCCTTCTGAATATTTGTTGGGGTGAACGTACGTGGAAATGCTATTCCTGCCATCGAAGCTACCTCGTAAATCGTTACTGGGTTCCCAGCATTCCCAGGAGATACCATCCAATTGTTCATGGCCTCATGGTAGTAGGTCTTAAAAGGTCCAATTACACCTCTGTCAAGAGGCGGCATCTTGTGACTAGTATGTGGGTGAAAAGTGAGCAGAACAATCCCACAACGTTTTGCTACATCAATAACTGGAATGTTAACATGGCTTTCGTGATTGTCCATGAGCAAGAGCACTAAGTTTTCAACACTTGGCCGAACATGTTTCACAAAATGTTCCATAAATTGAACAAAAATTGTTTCATTTGACCATCCGGAGGGATTTCCTACACCAATACTTCCACATGGAGCACCATTTAGCATGAATGGTTGACATCCCAGTTTAATCACAGTTCCAAATGTTATTTGCATCAAATTTATACCTGTCCAGAATACTTTTATAGTTGTTGAAAATTTTTTGCACATTGTCCCTATTGAACGCAGTTGCTCTGGACAAACTTGTTGCTTCTGGTTTGCTCAATGACAGTTGTTTGGCATACTTTCGAAAATCTCGTAACTATTGTTCTCCAGCACATTTATTTATTTCCCAAGAAGGATCGATCTTCTTGTTGTTTTTAACTGCATATTCATATGCAAGAAATCTTACCGGCTTTAACGTCAACCCATAATGCATGTTCGCGGCATCTTGCAAATACTGGACAAGGAGAAACTCCTCTTCATTGCTGAACACACGTTTAGGTTTAATAGGCGAATATCTGTAAAGCTCTTCCTCACTTTCCTTCATCTTCTGGAAGTGAAAAATCAAAGTGGCTTTCTTCACTTCAAAATGTTTTGCTGCTCGGCCTATTGTCATTTCTTCCCTACTAATTTCACAGCCATTTCCAGGTCATCCTTGTTGCTTTTCTTTCTTTTTACACCAGTTTTACTCCTCTGCATCTTCTTCAATTACCTGAAACAATGAAAAATAAAAGTTGTAAAAGAACATTTTTTGACCAGTTGTACCTTTGACTGGTCAATGGTACCATGTCTCGTGCTGGTCAAAGGTACATTGCTACCTGTTTTCATGAAATTAAAAAAAAAATTGTGTTTTAGGTTAGGTTCATCTCTATAATAATATACACATAAAAATGTATAATTATTGAACGTAATCTTGGTGTATTCAAAAATGGTTTAACGTAATTGTAAATTAAAAAATAAAACATAATATCATTAGAAAAATACTTAACTTTAGTGGATGCAAATAGATAAAATTATTCTGAAAAATTCACATGTGCTCCTTTCCAAATGAAAACAGGAAATACAGCATTTCTGGTGGCAGAAGCACAAACTACTGGTACCAACATTAGAAACTTTTTTGTATAAGACAGCAAGACAATGGGTGGTTAAAAGTAACACTGGTCAGAGGTACGCCACCTTCCCCTACACACTGCAGCTTCACTGTTAGTTAATCTTTAATCTGTCTCACATAAGAATTCTATTTTTTGACAGTTCCCAAGACTACAAATTTCTACTGAAAAATAATTTTCATTTCTATGTACTGCACAGTTTGAAAGCCATAGATAGGAGAGAATGTGTGCAAAAATCACTTGTGACAGAGGAAAATCCTGCTTATTCCACAGCAACAGATGTAATAAGAAATGTGAACACAACCGTCAAAAAATGGAATTCTTAATGTCACACATATTATACAACTTATTACTATTGTTTTTCCATTGTGAGGATTGGTGGGCATTTGTGCAGTTACGCAATAAAAATCATTACAATTGTCACTTGTTAAATTTTTGTTCACGCTGTGTTAATCTTGGGATGAGTCTCACACTTAGGAATCAAAAGAAGAAAAAAATTTAACAATCTTAACATCTCCTAATTATAACATCTAAACTGTTCACATGTACTTAATGTTATCATCAGTCATGCAAGTTAATCATAGAACAATTTTTTTTTGCTATTTTATTTTAGGGTATTTAACATCATGTGTCCGTGCTGTAGTAACAGTTATAATTTGACTGTGTTATGCATCAGTAGACTAAGTGCCATTGTAAGGTTTAGGTAACAGTAAAATGTGATAAACTTTTTAAAATTTGAAACAGTCTTAAAATATTTAGTCCTGTAAAATTAGTATTTGTAACAAGATGTAGGACTAAAATACTTTTTGTAGAACCAACTTAAATCAAAAGAATATTTTATACATATGTTACAAATCACCAGTAGTCTAATGATGTGTAAACTTCGTATAATTTTTCTTCTTTGTAATCCAAAGAGGATGAGATCATTTATGGTGAGAATGAGCTTTAAGAATTTTTCAAAACTTGTGTTATGTTCAGAAAGTGTTACCATGATTTAAAAGTTGATTGTTGTATGTGTTAAGTGCCATAAACACTTTATAACAAACAACTGTGTAGTTCTTTGCCTGGAAGTCAGCAAACAACTCTACAAGTTTCCAGTTGTTAATTTTATGTTACGTTGTTTTTACAAGTGGATATGTTAATTAATCCTTATGTTTACATTTTGTTCTTCTCTCAAACAATTTGTACAGTGACATGTAAATTTGTCAAAGCTGTGGGTATCTGTGTTCAATAAAAAAATTTAATAACAATTTTTGTACAAAGTTGTATTAGTTCAGATGCTTAGTTACTAACATAAAAAATATAGGGCATACAGTTAAGATGGCCATCTGGGTAAACATATTTGGTATGTTTGAGGCCTAGAAGTGCAGAAGGTAAGGACGAGACAGCATGCACATCATGACTCTTCCTAGCCTCTAGGCGCAGTTCACTGAATTGACATGCAGTCTTCTCACAGATGCGCCTGTATGAGACATTTATTGGTGACCCTACTATTATATGATGTAATATTAAAGATAAAAGTATGTCGTACTCCCCTATACCTTTTAAAATGTTCTGCGCCAAGTTTACATACATAAAAAGGGCTGCAAAAAAACACCAATTTTCTGCCGCTACAAAATATGCTTTACTGTACAGTGGTGATCTTGAAATGGGTATACATACACATGTGTAACCACCTTTGAATGCTATTGGTTGAGATTTATTACAAAAGCAGACGTTCCTGGTTACATTTTATCTCTTGTACAAAACGACACAACTACACGAACGCCATAGTGCCACGGAACTACTACTCTAGACAATACAAATACAGGTGCATCTTAACTTAAAAACAATATACGTTGAGAGTTCAAAAAACAATGTTCAAAAATATTCTTTCGATTAACAACACCCACCCTTGAAAAATATTTTTTAAGCACTTGGTTATTACCATAACACACAAACAACTTTTATATGAATAAACCAATTTCCTTTAGCAAAAACATGTGCCTAGCTCTTGGTAATGGTTTTGTGAGGATGTCAGATACCATATCCTCACTGGCTAGGAACTCAACAGAGATGTGATTGTTGCCTACATGCTCTCTTAAAAAGTGATGTCTTATATCAATATGTTTGCTTTTGGAGCTGGTCATGGCATTTTTAGCAAGTTGGATTGCTCCCTTGTTATCACAAAATATCTTTACACACTTATTTTCACACTCAGGATCTAGTTCCTTGAAGAACTCCCTGATCCACAAGGCTTCTTGTGTGGTGAAGGAGAGGGCCATGTACTCTGCTTCAGTGGTAGATAGGGCAACTGTGTGCTGTCTCTTGCTGTACCATGAAATAGCAGCTCCTTGGGACTTGAAGCAACATCCACTGACAGAATGCCTACCATTTAGCTCATTTCTCCAGTCAGTCACTGAAACCTACTGGAAAACTATTGCCTTTCCTACAGAATTTTAACTTGAGTTCTACGGTTCCCTTCAAGTACCTAAATACCCTTTTCACTGCCACCCAATGACATTTCTTCGGATTTTTGTTGTACCGACTCAAGACACCTACAGTAAATGAAATATCCGGCCTGCTTATAGATACAAAAAGCTACCTATTGCCTCTTGATAAGGTACACACTGAGGTAGGTCTTCACTGCTTTCTTCCATCTTCACTCCTGTCTCCATGGGGGTTGACACAGGCTTGCAGTCATGCATGTTGAACTTGTGAAGAATTCTTCGTACATAGTCGGCTTGGTCAACAGTGATCTCTTTCTCACTCTGCTTGATGTTCATCCCGAGACATTTTCTTGCTGGTCCAAGGTCTTTCATGTCAAAATTTTCGCAGAGTTTCTTTTTCACTTTAGCCTTCAAACCTTCGCTGTTTGATATTACAAGCAAATCGTCAACATACACAGCAACCAGAATTTTTTCTTTGTCTGCAATCTTATGATACACACATGGATCTGCTTGTGATTGGGTGAAGCCCATTCCCTTAAGAACATCTGTAAACTTCCTGTTCCGGCATCTACCGCCTTGCTTTAGGCCATATACTGCCTTTTTTTTTAACAACCACAGCTTATTTTCTTCACCTGGTTTTAACAGTTCTTTTGGAGGTTTGACATAAATTGTTTCATCCAAATCTCCATACAAATATGCAGCTGTAACGTCCATGTGATCAACTTTCAAATTTTCCTTTGCTGCAAGAGACAACAGATATCTGACAGTGGAGTACCTTACTACTGGTGAGTATGTTTCTTGGTAATCTATCCCAGCTGTCTGAGATCAACTTCTTATCACAAGCCTTGCTTTGTACTTCCGTCGTCCTGTTTCTTCTTCCTTCGTCTTGAAAACCCACTTAGCAGTGAGGACTTTTACCTCTTTTAGACACTCCACTGGTTCGTATGTATTGTTCTTTACTAAGGAGTTATGTTCTTCTTCCATGGCGCGTGACCACTCACTGGCTTGCGGACCACCTAATGCTTCTTCTGGTGACTGAGGTTCACTGTCACAACTGCTCTGAGTGTTATTTTCTGAACTGTGTAAATAGATAAACTCTTCTTGTTTGTTAGGTTTCGAAGTGCGGGTTGAGCGTCTCGGCATACTGGTATCCTCTTGATACAGCTGGAGTGTCTCTTGTGTTGGTGAGAAACCACGAAAGTCTTCGTCCCCTTCTTCTTCTGATTCTTGATCTCTGCTGCTAGTTTCAGTTGACGAGGCATCGTGCAAGGGTTCCATCGCCTTCGAGGGTGCACTTCCATTTCTGTCTTGTGTCGTTTCTTTTTCAAAGAATATGACATCCCTGCTGTAAACAATCTTCTTTGTCTTGGGATTCACCAGTCTGTAACCCTTCTTGTTCATGCCATAACCCACAAAAATCATCTCCTCAGATTTTGCATCCCATTTCTTTCTAATCTCTTTCGGTACATGAACCATTGCCTTGCATCCAAAAATTCTTAAATGGGATAAGTCTGGTTTTGTGCCATACCACAGCTCAAATGGGGTAATGTCACCTACTGCTCTTGATGGGGTGCGGTTGATCAAATATGTAGCTGTTGATACAACTTCTGCCCAGAATGTTTTTGGAAGGTTAGCATCTATCAACATGGTACATGCCTTTTCAACTATTGTGCGATTTTCTCTTTCAGCGCGTCCATTTTGGGCAGGAGTGTACCTCATCGTTTCTTGGTGTCTGATTCCAGACCTTTTTAGGATGGATTTCAGTGCAGAATTTGCATATTCCGTCCCGTTGTCAGTGCGTAGGATTTTTATTTTGTGGCAACTTTGATTTTCAATCATGCTTTGGAACTCTGAGAATACTTCACACACTTCACTCTTTTCCTTTAGGAAGTAGACAAAGCAAAATCTCGAGAAGTCATCGACAAAAGTGATGAAATACCTGCTCCCACCCATAGAGGTCTGTTCCATAGGGCCACAAAGGTCAGAGTGCACCAGTTCTAGAGGTTTTGTTGCACGACTCAGGGAAGGCTTGAATCGTTTTCTTGCATGTTTCCCTTTAACACACATTTCACAAGGGTCTGCACATGTTAACGAACTACTTATGCCTGTTGAAACTGTTTTCGTTAAATTCATCCCTCTTCTGTTCAGGTGTTCTAGATGCTGATGCCACAGGGAACTGTTAGAAGATGATAAGTAACGTTTTTGTGGTGGCATATCTAATTTATAAATTTCCTTGTCAACTGACATGGTCGCAATATTTTTGCCATCTGGGCCAAAAATCTTACCTCCAAACTTGTTAAATGTAACCTTATTACCCTTTTCTACCAGTTTGCTTACAGATAGCAGGTTCACTGACACTTCTGGAACATACACTGTATCACTAACCTTAACTTATGTACTCTCTTTTCTTTCTGAATCGTAGACTTCAATGTTGACACTCCCAACGAGCGTACCTTTTAGGCTCGAGTTGTTTGCAGCTATGATTTCAGTGTCGCTAGGAAGAGGATTCTTCAGCTGCTTATCACTATTTGTTATGTGTGTGGAAGCACATGAGTCAACATACCAGTTTCCCTGGAGCAAACATTGAGAAGCTGCAAACACACGATCACCAGAGCCGCCTGAGCCAGAATGACTTTGCTACTTGTTTCCAAATTGATGTGCCCCCGTCTTCATCTTCTGACGACAATTTCTTGCAAAATGCCCAGTTTTGTTGCAGTTGTAGCACACTAACTGTTTTTGTTGCGCTCCCTTATGATGAGATCCTTTCTTCCTACTTGCAAATAAGGCAGAATCACTGTCTGAAGACCTGAATGAATCTTCTTGGCCACCCTTAATATCCTGCAGCAGTTTGACTTTAATAGCATCAACTGTGATGCTTATGCCGGAGCTCTCAATGCCCATTATCATGGGTCGGTATTCACTCGGTAATCCCGCAAGTAATAGTGTTCCTATCCACTCGTCCTTAACCTCAAAGCCGATTTCATTTAGTTTGTGAGCAGTAGAAATAATCTTGTTCACGTACTCATCCACACCTTTACAGTTTTCTTATTGTGTAGTGACTAAAGTCCTCAGTAGGCCTACTCTTCTGGTAAGTCCCGAGTCCTCAAAAGCCCTTTCTAGTTGTTGCCATGCTTCGTTTGCTGTTTTCGCAGTTTCAACATGCGAGAAATTTATTGGGTCAATGCACAATATTATTTTTGACAATGCTTTCTCATTTTTTTGCTTGTCTTCCTTGTCAGATTCTTCGCCTTGCAGGACGCTCCACAAGTCGTCTAACTGCAAGAATGCTTTCATAGCAAACTTCCAGCTCTGATAGTTTTCTCTACCTACCAGTCTTTCAACTGGCCCTAAATTGGATGCCAGCATTTTTACAAACCTTTTTGTGGCAAAACAATATAATTTACAGCAACATAATTATGTACAACTAGACAATGTGCATAAACATTCGGCCTAGGCACCACGCCACAATTATATTGCGCAACATCACGGAATTCGCAACACTTTAAACGTAAAAACTTATTTCACCACGATACACGTACAGTTTACCGTCCTGGGCCCATAACCTGTTGAGATTTATTACAAAAGCAGACTTTCCTGGTTACATTTTATCTCTTGTACAAAACGACACAACTACACGAACGCCATATTGCCACGGAACTACCTACTACTCTAGACAATACAAATACAGGTGCATCTTAACTTAAAAACAATATATGTTGAGAGTTCAAAAAACAATGTTCAAAAATATTCTTTCAATTAACAACACTATTCCTAAGCAGACATGACTCCTGTGCGATGTGCAGTGTTCAGATAATATGGTAACGGCTAAAAGTTCTGCCCACCGCTCGGCGGACTGAGCAGAAGTCCACCATAAGTCTTCATTTTATGCAGGGGGAGGGTGCATGTTTCTGAAAAGTGATGCAAATTGGAACTACTTAAATAGAGTCCAACCAAACACATCAGTCAGTTGGCAGCTCACGTGCAACTGCACCATGTGAGTTGTATCACTGATGAACAGAGAATTCACAGCGTAGGAAACAAGTCCGACTACTTGCCAACTTTTCAACAGTTAGTTCAAACCAGCGGCTTTATTACACTAAACAACTTCAATATTTAACAAACAAAAAACATATGAGTCATTAAAGATTTATGTAAGAATTTGTAAACATGTTTTTCTTCCTACTTTCACAACAGCCTGTAAGTTGTTGCAGTGCGTACAGGCTGCAAATATTTAGGGGAAAAAAATCACAAATGTCCTTCACCACAGCATTTGTGGGTGGCCTTGCATGCAACTTGTTCTTCTCACGTATGCTGGCTAGCCCGAGTTAGGGGAGGGCAAACAGCACCAGCAGCAGGAATCACTAGCTGCTCTGTGCATGCGCGCACACGCACACGCTTGAGCCATTTAGAAGATGCGCTTAACTCTCCCTCTATGCCTAAAGGGTCATGAAAAACTTCCTTTCTCCATGCTTACAGGGTGTGACACAGGTGTCCTGTTCTTTAGCTTTGATTGAACCAACAAAACATAGTGACATATAAATCTCTGTATGTTTAAGTTTTCGAAGTCATTTATTTCGAATGATTGAGCTGTCTTCGTCTTAATAACTTGATGATTTTAGCAGGATTGGGAGTTTTAAATAGGGCGCTTGTTTTCTTTCCTAGTTGAGCGGTAGTGAATGCCCTGGTCGCATGTGCTCCTCCATTCTACTCCGGACCTGTCACTCCACTGGCCATGGAGGGGTAGGCCTAGGAAGAAGGGGAGTATCAAGTTCCGGCGACCGGCGGTAGGGGCCCTCCGGTCGGCTAGTTGAACTGAGAGGGGTACTGGAGGAGCGGTGCTCACTCTTTGGTCGGGCGTGAAGGTGCCCACATCTTGGTTTGGAAGTCAGTTTGACTTCTTCAGTAGACCAGTGGGCGAGGTAGAGGAGGATTGTGTCGACGTCGCGATGGGAGCCGAGTAAAAGTCCTTATTCGCCGAGAGTGCGAGAGGATTGAGAAGTAAACCCGGACTGCATTTTGTAAGTGTAACGTCCGTGGGAAAGGTAGGTTCTGGAGGCTCGGTAAGTTTGATTTAACTACCGTCAGCTGTTGTCGACGTCAACACTGTATGTTCCCACGAGTGTGGATCACAGTTCTCCTAGGTGTTACCCGAGACCTTAAGGGAGACCCGCTCACATAAGGTAATTACCCATTTTGTCATTTCTTTGTAACAGTACGCTACTCGCGATAATCGAGAGTTCAACATGGATCGGCCCGTTTCTAATTGGTCAGGTGAAGGAAAGATGGACGAATGTGGCGTTACGTAATATGTGTATTTGAATGGGAAGCATGGAAGCATAGGAGAGTGAGCGTATGCTATGAATCTTTCATGATAACAAGGCAAAAGGGAAATTGCCTCTGAGAGAGGCATTAAGCCAAAGGAGAGAGATGTACTTTGGTGCATTGTTTGCATTGAAATTCATGAACTGTAAAGGGTTTGTAACGTTTGTTCAGTCTGTGAATAGGACATTTTTAAAATTACTGGATTTTCCTTTTCTTGCTCAAGAATGGTACAAAATAATCTGTTGTCACTAATTGTTATAAGCATATATTAGCTGATATTTACGAGTCTTGCCCTGTGTAATACACGAGTTGTGGTTTTGGCTAAGCATTAAGGGAGTGTTGCAATGAAGGCCGTGGGCCTCGGTGAATCGTTTGAGTAGTTTATGGCTCAGGATCTGCACCACTATCACAGTTTAGAGCAAAATCAAAGTGTTTTTCATTGTTGCATATTATGTCGTGAACATAGTCATTTCAGGAAGCTTCATCACCAACTCCTCTACTTACGCTGTTGACTAATTGCAGGTTTGGTTTAATTGTTACCTTCTTATGTTTACATGCCATTTAAACTTTAGTGTTATTAACTTGGCTGATATCACTAGGATCGTAACTATGAACACAATCTGCCAAGGCGTGATACACACGTACATGTCTGTTGTGTAGATAGCTACGGTTGTCTCGCTCATATGCATCTACTATACGTGTCTACTTTATTTCATTATTCGATGTCACTGCAAACCTTAAATTTACATATGGAAAGGTATCTTATAACCCCGATAATACTCACTGTAAATATTTTTAATATTTTTGTGCGAAAACAACACTTAAAGGCCTTGCTCAAATGTTCCTACTGTTTTTGCAATAATTATTTTTTAAGCTTAAAAAGAGCTGATATAAAAAAATTGTGTGGTAGTTTTGTTTTTGTGTAAAATAGTTTTTGCAGTAACAGCTAATTTTTTGAAGACAAGAAATCATACTGTTTCGACTCACAAATCAATTAAAAATTTCAGTAATTATATAATTAGCTTGAAACATTTAGCCAACATGGTGAATACTATTTTACACAAAACTGCCAAACAGATTATTGGTATCATCTGCTCTTGTTTAGGCTCAAAAGGTAATAATTATGAAAACAGTTTAAACAGGGGAGCATGGCTTTAAAATCTATGTCACAAAACAAAGAATTAAATAATGTAAAACTCTACTTATGTCAAGAACCCTATCACCTGTATCAAAGAATGTTGTAAAACTTCCTTTTCTTAGATAACGAGGTATTACTTTTTTGGCAACTAAAGAGCATAAATTCAATTATTTGGAAGCCATGTCTAAAATACAAATAAAAAATGGCAATGAAATGATACAGTACTACTAACACGTTCATTGTGTAATGTAGACAAAAGCGGCACGCTTGAAACTTTGTCCAACAAAATCTCATCACAGCAACTGAAGGTCAAGCGGCTCGCAGAAGGTAAGGAGAAACTGCTGTCTGTGTCATCGCAAGGTGTACTTGATGAAAGCAGGCAGTGTCTGTCATAGTGTATAAAATGAGTGACTCAGATTTATTTTGCACTTCGTAGCATGAATACTGTATAGAGATCAATTTATGGATTGTGTTTTGGTTAAAGAGAATCAAATAGGATTGGGGAACATCATAAGCGATGTTATTCTGAATTGGTAACAAACATGAAGAAGCACCCATAAAGTTTTTGCTAAGTTCACTGTAAGCAATGAGAACATCTTTCTTGTAAAGCAAACCTGTTTGCAGTAGCTGAGAATGTAGGAGTTGAAAGATGAAGCTGATTCCAGTGGAATAGTTTTTCTTGTGATGCAGAAATCTGGCACAAGTAGGATTTTAGTATATCTCACACGTCTAGTACTACACATTTGCACAGAAAATAGACCAGCTTAATAAACACATGTTTTAGTAAAGAGCATAACTTTGTGGACTTAAGTATTTAGTAGCAGAAATGTCGCTCATCACAGGAGACGACTGTCTGATCACAACAAAAACACTTAATGGCAAACGTTTGCTATGCAGCCGACAGCTCATATGTTACCCAATACACAAATTGTTGTCATGCATTGAAGATACTTATTCAATATTTACACATTGCAAACGAGAGAACAAGGCATGAATGCTTTGATAAGTGTTGACAGAAAGTACATGTAATGATGGAAGCCCTCTAATCAGTTTAATTTTCTGTATTACCTAGGCAGCTATCTGCTCGCTCCTCCCTTGTGCAGCAAGTCGAAAACCTTGTCATGAAAGAAAACTTCCGATGTAAACTTCACCAGATGCCATGCACAAACGCACCACTGACCATAAAAGGCAACATTTTCATGAGAAAATTGGGTGTTTATCTAGTATACCACAGCTGCTAGCTTTGTGTCACTTCAATTTTATAAGAAGCTGACAGCTGCTAAGTGCTATGCATGTTATGACATGGCTAAACAACCTGAACCTCTCTCGCTGTTCGCCCTGCTCACTCATGTCAAACGTACATGCATGCTGGAGAGACTCTGGCAGACACATTTATAGACAGCTATAGAGCGTCTCGTGCTTAGATTACAGTACAGGATTATATGGCATTCACTCTCTTTTCAACGCACTGTAACTGCCGTAAGCACTGTCCTTGTTTCGGTGCGCACTGTTGCCGAAAATCCAAAAATTTCGTATTGTAACTTTGATTTAAAATTTTTTGCATATTTTACAGCATCGACACGTGCACCTGATGATATATTTGTTTAATAATCATTTTCTCCATTCTAAGGGGTTTATTCATTAGTAAATTTATCACATCATAACTTAAGAATTTATGGTAAAATTGTTTTCAAATTTTTATGGTATGCAACATACATCTGGACACGAACAAAAAAATCACAAGACCAAAAATTTTCTGTCTTAACAGTATAGAAATTTTTTCTAACCTTATGTGCATTTGAATACAGAATGAAACATTAAAAAGTTGGTCAGCTAGAAACTTTATTTTTGGAGTTGGATGGGGGATGAAAGAGAGAAAGTTATTCATAATGACCTGAACTTCTTTTCAAATGAAACACCACTACAATAGCTTTAACCGATCTCTTGCTTATAGCATGAAATGTGTTGTTTATTAGGTCAATGCACTCACCTTGCAAGTCAAGACATCTAAAGGGTGCTGGAAGTTATCTTTACTGTAATGGTATTACAGCTGTCCTACTGGAATTTGTTTACATGTTTTATTTACAAATTAATATTGAATTTCAATTAGACTTTAAAATGATCTTTATAATACTGAAAGAAGGCAATATTTATCAATAATGTAAATAATCTAATTATTTGTATATTTTCTGGTGATGAAATAGTAATTTATTTCATTTTTTCATATTTTATTTGATGATTTAATATAGGTCTATGACTGAACACTGGCTAAAGAGTAATATTAGCTATTTTGAAAATACATTTGTGTAAAGATTTTACTGTAATACTGTATCTTTAAGCAATTGACGAGGTTATTCTCTATGTTAGATTAATATTTTTTTTTTCCTTGAGTAAAAAGTATTGTTAAAAAAAGGTTTTTTTTAGTAAGTTTTTTAATTTTTGAAGGAATATTATTATTATCATCTGCTTAACTCCCAAACTATCATGATGTGAATTTTACGGTAGACTGAATGAAGTGATGCCCAGATTGCATATATTGTCACCATAAAAGTTAGAGGCTCTATTGGGAGAGAGCTATAGTTATAGTGTCGTGTGCCTAGAACATCCTCCCACTAGTCCGTCTGCCGCACTGTACTCATTTAGTATGGCCTACACACTGTGCGTGTTGTGAATAACAAATATTACCTTTTAAAATGTTTATTTAAATCTACCCTTTAATCACTATGTTTTTCATGTGTCTCATTATTGTTCCAATGTTTTTATAAAAGAGTTTTCATAATTGTGTTGTAATTTTCAGTCGCCATTATTCAGTGTTGTATCAGCTATGCTATGCTTATTGTATCCTTCTGCTTGAACATGATGCAACAGGGAACAATACTCCAAGATCTGACATTTGAAAATACCAATAATGTTTTCAATATGTTTTGCTAATTTTCCAGTATCCATTTTATGCTTTTTCTTCTGTATCTTATTCTGCCTAAGTGTTTTTGTATGGGAACTACTTTGCACCGTGCAAAGTCAGTCCCTCTCGCGGGGCTGGCTTGACGAAGCCAAACGCCATGTTTCAGTTAGTCGGGATTAGACATGCGGAGGAGACAAGACGTATTTGTCTACCCCGGGTCCTTCACCAGTTTTACACCAGTCAGTTTTAGCTTCAGTAGTTTCTATTTTGAATTACTGGAACAGTTTTTTGTTGTTTTTGACCCGGGGCTCTCATCCCCTGCCGGCCGTCGCATCCAGGGGCATAAGTTAACTCATTAAGGCTCGGTTTCAGTCACCATGTTGAATTTTATTGTTTCTCGCTTTTTTTGGAATTCTAAGAAGAAAAAAGTTAAATATGCGATTATACCTCAAATTACATTTACAGTTCACCACAGTACAGACCTTGCGATTTAGCTGTTAACTTATAATTATGCCGCAATCTGTGTGGCAATTTTTTTAATATTCATAATTTGCCAGATAAATTGCGACTTAATTATACACTATCAGCTCTATTGCCATGCTTGTATTGTAACTCAAGGTTGATAGAATTTGTGGTATAGTCGCCGATTTAATATTTTTCTTTTCAGAATTCCAAAAAAGCTAAAAATAATAAAATTCAATGTGGCGACTAAAACAGAGCCTTAAGCATATTGCCAGTCCAGTGCTGTTTTTACCATGTCACCTACTGGAGAGGTTTGTACATCAGGTCCGCTTAACTGGCATTGGCCTTCTATGAGTACCAGTCTTTTGTTCATAGTGAGTAAATTACGCAAACTATTCAAGTCTTTCATTTTGCGAGTAGTGTTCTTGGCTCACCCCGTCCCTAGTGACCCTTAACGTAAATTTGAGTGTGTTGTGGTATGGGGACTGGCCCTAACAAGTCCCCGAAGATCCGTCGTTTGGAGGGTGCACCAATCTACTGGTATGTAGCCTGTCCCGTGGTTGTCGGCCTGTCGACCCTGGGATCGTCATCAAAGGGGGTTTCCTCCACGACTTCCGAACATGGGGCCTGCCACGTCATCCGTCGCGTCAAATTGTTGCCCGAATTTGTGGGGCTTAAAGGCTACGGTACCACCAGACCATCACCATCACTGCAATAATCAAGAAAATCCAGATTCTGCAGTGCATTGTATGCGCATATCCAGGGGACGCCGGCTGTATTGTTCCAGGTAAAGCAGGAAGTTGGCTAGACGTATTGCGCAACAGCCAAGCACGTGGCATCATTCCCCCCTCCCCCCTTTCCATGATAGTTGTACTGCGCAGTTTCACGCTAGGCCCCTGAGCAAGCATGACTCAACACGTGAACATGCCGAGAGGGGAAAAGGCTATCCTTCCTCCAAGAGCACCGCCGCGACGCAATCGCAGACCCGCCGCCTCTCCCCTCTCCCTCCCTTACGCTGAGGGTCGTGTCTGCCGCGCCGGTTGCCTGCTGCGGAGTTACATCACCCTGCACACAGGAATCGTGCGCGAAACCTGTGTGTACTTTCAAACTGTTTTTCCCTTGTGCTGACTGACTGTGCTAATATGGAACAATACCAGCAATCTGGCTCCTTGGTGCGCATACAGTGCAGTAACCTAGCAACTTGACTCTGTCCACCAAAACCATGCCTATGAAAACATTACTCCAGTCGCCCACGTCGCTTCGCTCTGCACTGCCCTTCAAAATTATAACCTTCGAAATTTGCAGCTTTACAAAACATATTACTTCATCTGCCAGCACCTACATTAGGAGCCTGTGTAGCTTGGCAACGCGATGATGATCCCTCAGATTCATTAGCCGGCCACTGTCGCGCAACAGCTCGTCAGTCCGGCGGCGCACCATGCATCCGTCCACCACCACCATCCCGACGTGCAACACTGCAGTGTACACCTACGCTCTCAACATCCTGGATCGTGTGGCCTGTCATGCATCTGTCAACACCTGCCAGTAGCAGTGTTGCGTGTTTTTATCATCATTTTCATCTTAACTAAGTACAACCTCTAGATTAAGTGCAACAAGTGTATTTGTCTCCAAGCTTCGTCCTCGCTTCCGTCAAGTGTGTTTTGTCTGGTGTCGTAACAGTGTACTTTTGTCAAGCTTAGTCCTCGTCGCTTTGTCGAGTGTAATCATAACTCATAACCTCAGCAATGCTAAAGTGCCATTTGCCATTCTTCATGCATCATTGTTGTATCAGTGCTCCTTATAACATTATTTACGACGCAATGAGTGCTAGTCTGCAGCAAGTATTTCTGTAAACAGTGCATAATTATTATTAATCAGTAGAGTCAACCTAAATAACTTTAATTTCTCAGTGATACAATAAGCAAGTGCCGTCCCACCATTCAGAACCTGTGTACGCATAACGGCGGGAAAGTAGCAGCAATGTGATGCTTTCTCTCTCGTCTGTGCAATATTCGACGGTCACACCGGAATGTTGTATCTGTTCAACAGTCTCTGGGAATGGCACTAGTTCGATGGTCTGACAAGAATTAACTCAGTTCAACGGTAACAGACACTCCGGGACAGTTTCTTCTATATTTGCTGGGACTTGCACATTTTCAACGGTTTACCAGAACATTCACCGGGACGTGGTGTTTTTGCACAACCAACCACTCTACAGCACTAGGTCTGAGCACAAACCAGATGAGCTAATCGGTGGGACGCATTCTCCCCTCTCAGCCGTCAGTACCTCTGGGAGACAATCTGCGGGCTCTGGTCCCCCCTCACCTGGCACTCTACCTGGCTCGCTTCGGGAGATTCGGCAATCACCAGCCAGTTCAACAGTCCTTCTACACCCAACAGTCATTCGTTCCCCTGGGACGCTTTGACTTGCATCAGAATGCCTCAGCGCTTCGACCTCCGCTTGGGGATCACGGCGAGTGGCAGCTCGTCAGTGCATATGATGAGTCGTGCTAGCAGCACTTGTCCAGCTCCACAGCGCCATGGTTCGTTCGCTGCCTGCGACGAGCTTAAAAGGATCATCAGTCCTGCACCACTACTTTTCCCCTCAGCACCAGTACTTCTGACAAAACCACTTCAGATTGCTACGTTTCTGTGTTTCTGAATTTAGCATAACTACCAGACTGCTGTGTTACAAAGTAATTTCTACGTCACATATTTTTGTAAACAAAGCTGTGTGACTCCACTTCCTCTGCTGACTGCAGTCTCCACGACAACCACCTTCATTCAACGGTGATTCCATTTCCCCTGCTGCAGCAGCAACTTACCAGTGTCAACATTACCAGCTGTTTGGTATTTACATTTCCAACTTCGCACAGTGCGCAGACGTCCTCCACAAGAAGGGGTCATTTGACGTGTGACTAGCACATCCTCCCACTAGTTTATCTGCCACACTGTACTCATTTAGTATGGCCTACACTTATAGTGCGTGTTGTGAATAATAAATATTGCCTTTTAAAATATGTTTATTTAAATTTACCTTTTAATCACTACGTTTTTCATGTGTCTTATTATTGTTCCAATGTTTTTATAAAAGAGTTTTCATAATTGTGTTGTAATTTTTAGTCGCCATTACTCAGTGTTGCATCAGCTATGCTATGCTTATTGTATCCTTCCGCTTGAACGTGATGCAACAAGGATCAATACTCCAAGATCTGAGATTTGAAAATACCAATTATGTTTTCAATATGTTTTGCTATTTTTCCAGTGTCCATTTTATGCTTTGTCTTGTGCAACTTGTTCTGCTGAAATGTTTTTGTATGGGAACTACTTTGCACCACGCAAAGTCAGTCCCTCTTGCACGGCTGGCTTGGCGATGCCTAGCACCATGTTTCAGTTAGTCAGGATTAGACAAGTGGATGAGTCAGTCGTATTTGTCTGCCCCGGGTCCTTTACCAGTTTTGTACCAGTCAGTTTTAGCTTCAGTAGTTTCTATTTTTAATTACCGGAATCACTTTTTGTTGTTTTTGACCCAGGGCTCCTCATCCCCTGCCGGCCGTCGCGTCCAGGGGCGTAAGTTAGCTCATTAAGCATACCGCCAGCCCAGTGCTGTTTTTACTGTGTTACCTACTGGAGAGGTTTGTGCTCCAGGTCCGCTTAACTGGCATTGGCCTTCGCGAGTACCAGTCTTTTGTTCATGGTGAGTAAATTACGTAAACTATTCACGTCTTTCATTTTGCGAGTAGTGTTCTTGGCTCACCCCGTCCCTAGTGACGCTGAGCTTAAATCTGAATGTGTTGTGGCGTGGGGGCTGTTCTCGAAGGTCCGTCGTTGGAAGGTGCAACAATTCACTGGTCCGTAGTCTGCCCCGTGGTTGTCGGCCTGTCAACCCTGGGATCATCATCAAATGGGGTTTCCTTCGCGGCTTCTGCCGTGTGCACTTTTCCCGCTATCCATTTCATCTCAACTCTCTCTGCTATCCGGTCCACTCTCGTAACTTTGTCACCCATATCCCGTCTGTCTCACCTACCGAGTCAGTGTCATTATCATCTACACGTTCCCCCCTAGCACCCGCGTCAAATTGCTGCCATTTCAACATGGGGCATAGTCATCCTGTCGTGTCAATAGCAAATCATAAAATAAGTATGCCGATTGTAGAAGAGGCCAATTTTTGTGTTAAATCAAAATAGTTTATTAATGAACTTGAAGTCATTGTGGGAAAGCAGTAAGAAATTTGCTTACGAGCCTTCAGATTGAATTAAATGTATTTGAATGAGTGCCTTTTCTCGTAAATTTGGCTTCACATATTATACATTTTAGTAGGACTGAAAATTAAGTATTTTGTTGACATTTACTCTTACGTATGTTTTACGGGTAAATGAAGTAGACAGTTTCTATTGCAAGACTAACCAGAGGTCAGAGATTCCCTTTGAATTTTGTGATTTGCTGACTGAGATAATTAACTAATCATTAGCCGAGGTATCAATCAATGTTGACTGGAATGGTTTTGTGTGGTTGTAATGGGGATGGTAAAGTTTGTATTTTTTGTTAAGTACCTATAGTCTATGGAGTAGCACCTGCAACGTAACCATTAACATCTAGGACTGAGAATCCCAGAATAAATTCTATTGTAAAAAAAAATTTCAATATTTTATTGGTATCATTTCTCAGTTGCAAAATATTATAGTATATAGGAAAATAATATGTTAATATTATCCTTACCTCATTACATAATACAATACTGACTGTGAGGTACTGTCAGGGTACGATAGTAAATAACAACCAGTCTTGCTTTAGTCAGCAGACTTTTTTTTGTCGTATCTTAAAATAGTCCAGTAGTGCACAAGTGTCTTGTGACCAGGTCATTTTCTGTGTCCAGTTACTGAATTCGGGGCAAAAATTTCGTTAATGTGTTTTTCTGGTTAAAATTTATTTGTATGGAATGTAAAACACCAAAAAGACACAATTCAGATAGACTACGAGGGAGGGAGCAAAATATTGTGTTGAACGTCACCCAATTTGTGTCCAGGATTTTTACTGCATTTTCTATGTTTTTTCCAAGATAAAAAATTACATGGTTTCCGCTATCTCATTGACGAAAGTTCATTTATGTTTATAATCAGTTTCAACTGTTTGTGTTTTTCTTTAAAGAACAATATAACCATAGTACAACGAATTTAAACCATAGTCCTACTTGGAAGACAAATTTCTGATGTCTGCCTCCTTTAGATTAAAAAAAAAAAAAAAACAGAAAGTTACCAGCATAACTGATAAGCCTACTTTCCTCAAAAGTTCGTGCAAATTAACCCTGAAAGTTAAAATTGTTTACATAATCTAGGAATATTAAATTATAATATTGATTTAGATGTATGAAACCCCATATGTACTAAAGATAAGTCAGCTTGCTAAGTAATACACGAGTAAAGATAAGTCAGCTTGCTAAGTAATACACGAGTAATCAGTTTGATAAATTGGGGGAACATTTTCTAAGAGATCATTCTATCAAAGATTTTAAAAAATAGCTGCCATTTTCAAAATATTACAGATGGATGAACAAAATAAATAAAAGTCCAGGTTTATATGCAGTACATGTAAACCAAGTTTGATTAAATTCTGAAAAAATATATTCAAAGATATGTATTACAATATTAAAATATAGAGATGGCAGTCATTTTGAAAATATGAAGACAGGATGAACAAACTACATAAAAGTAAAGTCAGCTTTGTATGCAGCACATGTATACCAAGTTGAATGAAATTCTGGAAAATATTTCCTAAAGAAATGGGATACTATGCTAAAAATATAAAAATTACAGCCATTTCAAAAACTGTACACAGGATCAACTAAATACACAATATTCAAGTCAGCTTTGTATGTAGTATACGTGTACTAAGTTTGATGACATTCTGAAAATAATTTCCCAAGACATGTGTTACTATCGTCACCCTAATTGTAAAACCTCTTAACTCCATTTTTTTTTTTTTTGCATTTTTCTCTCTTTAAATCATCTTTACTATATTGTATGTCCAAATTCGGTAAAAAGTAAATTTAAAACTTTCTTTTATTGCAGTGTTATGAAAAATAATGTTTTACTTAATCACAGAAAAAATTAACTGAGCTTCCTCTCTTTCTTTCCACATTCATACAAAATGGAGTTACAAGGTTTTACAATTAGGGTGACACTATGCTAAAAATATAAAAATGGCCACCATCTTGAATGAAAACATAAACACATAATGAACTAAGTATACAAAGTCAGCTTTCTATGTAGGCCTAGTATATATGTACCAAGGTAGGTGAAATTCCGAAAAATATTTCCTAAGATGTGTGTTACTACACTAAAAATATAAAAATGGTCACCAAAATGGCCAATTCGAAAAAATTAAACAAGGGTAAACTAAATATCTGAAAGTCAAGTCAGGTTGCTTAAGTACTATGTATGTACAAAGTTTGATAAAATTTAAAAAGTTTTTAAAGGGGGACACACACAGAAAGGTGATCTTATAAAACTACCTTTTCCTTCAAAGTATATTTTGTTTCATACAACTCCTCCCACCTAAAACGTAATATTAGCAAAAGTTCACAATGACAAAAATAGCCAGATTTTTCCAGGTTCGACACGACTTTACCCCAACGACAATTTTGTCTTCACACAAGATGCTACTCGCATGGACGAAATCTATGTTTTATCGGTAGTAGCTCTAATGATTTTAAAAATATGTGATAGTTATTTCTTTACAAATGAACTGTTATTAATAATATAGTGAATTCATATCAGTGGTTAATATGAACTGTTTCTTACTTTTTTTTAAAGTAATATAAAAATGTGATTAGCAGGGCCATTGACAGGATTTCCAACCCCCCCGTACAAGTCTTTAGGGCCTTCCATACTACCCCAAAAACCACCTTTATTTTTTATTTTATTTTCTAGTTACAGATGACACATTTCTGGATCAACCTCCTGTAATCAAGATTTAATCACATACACATAGTTACATACATTTTATTGCAATACAATTTACAAGTTGGTAAGCAGGCACCTAAAAAGCCTTTCATTCACTACCTAGAAAATTATTTTACCCCCTTCTTACTGACCTCCAGTTTTTATTCCTGTCCCTTGTGTTTATGGGCGCCCGATTTATGTTTGTAATGTTCCATTATTCAATTTTCGGGTTTTCAATATATAGAATGAGTCAGATTTAAAACTTTAAACGACGAATGATACTATTCCTGCACACAAAGTGGTCGCAAGCGTGAAGGCAAAGCACCTGGGACCGAGACAAAGACGGCGGCCAGACAGACGTGTCTAATCCACTGGCAACGAGCGAGGGCAAAAGGTGTGAGGTGATGGACTGTTCGAACATAAGCTATTTAGGTGTATTTTTCGGTGATCTGGCTGTTCTGAAAGCACCTTTCCAATGAAAACCAAATATAACATTTGTTTTGCTGCTAAATAACACAGGAAGCAACAAACTGTAAAATGTGAGCCAAAATATGTATGGGGAAAAATAACTTTTCTAAATGTTTTATTTCAATATTTTTTGTTCTCTGCCCCGGGCCCCTCAAATGTTCGGAGCCTTGGACATTTGGCCCTTTTGCCCCACACCCCCTTCTTGGCAGCCCTGGTGATTATTTACAACCTTACACCAATTACAATACATCAGCTCAAAAAATGTGAAACATAATATTCTAGTATGTACTAAAAATATTTAATTAGTACATATCCCAAACTTCGTAATGTGGCTGTAATCTGGCAACAGCACGTGCATTAAGATCTGTACTGCAATCTAAGGTTGGGATGCTCTATAGGAGACACAAGGCATGTGTGTGATTGAAAACCAAACACTGCACACACGTTAGCTTTTTTGTGGAATGAAAACATATGCAGCTTCTTATTAAAAATGTGCTGTATGAAATATGTGTAGGTCATCAATTAATTTACTATAATGAAACTGAAGTGCAAACCACAAAACATTAATTTAATAAAAACGAAGTAGATCGTCAACAGTTAATAGTCAGTTCAAATGCAATCCAAACTCATAAACCAAAAGAAAAGTCAAATTCAAACAGCAGATATATCACAAAACAGAGCCGGTGATCACCACATAAGCACAATAGCTTGGAGACTATCAGCTGAGACGGAAACAAGGTGTGTAGGAATGTAATTGTGTTATTGGTCAAACTTGTTGCTATTGTGCACATTATAATCGCCATGTGCTGTAAAAGATATGATGAACAAAATGTGTGTCAATAGGTATGTTTTATGGGGGTGGAGGGCACGGGTATATCTTTGTTTGCATGTCATGCGGGCAATATGCCTTCAACAGTTGCTATTATGAGGCACACATTTTACATTGCAACTGCTGTAGTTTTTAACTGATTCTCACAAGGTTATTTTTTGTCGTTACAAATAGTAACACTTAATAACTTAATAATTTAGCTGTCTGGAAGTGGGTGAAAAACTGAATTTAAAAGATTCCAGATGTTTTTCTATTTCCTAATGGGTCAAAACACCAGGACGTAGCTACGAAATTAAGTGTGTTGTCATCTATTCTTAAGGGTCCTCCCTACCTGTACTTCAAACACATAGCAACAAGTTACAGCTATTATTTTTTTTTATGAAACTATTTAACGCAAATTATATGTGTATATCTACGAAAAGAACACACACTTCAAACTATGTCGCTATACTTTTAAAAATTTGGCACGTTAATTAGAAACATCATTTTTGGGCTCCTCAAAATGGCCATAAATGGGTTTTCCAGACTGCCATACATAGAAAAATGACAACCGGATTCGAAAACCACAATTATAGAAACAAGTTTCAGACTTTGAACTATGCTGCCCACAAATAAAATATTGTGGTCACCACTTTAAGTCCCTTAGCAAAAAGAATAATAGTAAAGTACTGCACGCCATCTGAGGGGCTTACGCGGAGAACAGATAATGCATTACACACGCCAGTTAGTGGCACTCTTACCGTTCCTGCCTCACACACACACACACACACACACAAACACAGCATATCATTACGTTCATGCGTACAGGTGAAGCTATTAGAAGCATATGAAAAAAAGTGGCTCAGAGGTAAAGTTTTGGTTTGTTAACCCCAAGGTTGATGGTTTAAATCTGTCTTGGAAAATATATTTTTAGTCATTTAATATTGTTTATATTTGCACATTACGAATAAGTGCAGTTTTTTTGTGGTTGTATGTGCAGTCTCTGTGTAGTAAAATTATTGAAATTTTGAGAATTGTTAAGGATTTTCAAGTAATGAACATTGTGATGTAATTTTTTATTTCTCATTTTTTATATATCAGCCTTTCATCTATTCCATTCTTTGGCAATATTCTGAACTGGCAACGAAATATGTTGTGGAATCTACAGTAATTTCACTCCTTTGAAGAAAGCTGTTAATTCCACTCGTTTGAAGAAAGCTGTTATTGGCTGGAATTAAGAATTAACGTATTTACTGTGGTATTTGTGATGGATCAAGGTTGGTATGAGTGGAGGATGGAAGTGAAGTTGCGTAGAATAGGCATGATGGGAAATAGACGAACAGGACGAGGGTCGATGAATGTATTAGTTTTGAACAAAGGATATTAAAGTTGTGTGTTATGTACAGTATGAATAAATGGTTTTAAATGGAAACATAGCAGTGTGGCGACGAGTAGATTAAGTACTTACGCGTGATGTGTTGAGCAGCAAGATACGTATGAAAGTATTACGTTGAAAGTGTCTCGGAAACCGTAACATGGCGATACCATCAGGCAATTTCCCCCCGTTTAAGTTAACGGACGATGACTGCGAGATATGGTGTGAAAGACTCAACCAATATTTCATTGCTCATGACATTGTGGAAGGGAAGCAAGTACCGTTACTCCTCACGCTGTTGGACAACGATGCTTATACGGGACTTGTGTACACCTAAAAAAAACCCAGCGATGTCATTACAGGACATTATGCAGATGCTACTGAACCATTTGAAACCGAAAACATCAGAAGTAACAGAGGTTCAAATTTAAAGAAAGGAGACAGTTGCCGGGCAAGTCAATTGCAAGTTATGTTGCAAATTTGAAAAGATTATCATTGAACTGTAAATTTTCCAATTTAGAAGAAAGTATTAGAGATCAGTTGGTGTGCGGAGTACGCGACACAGGACTTCAAAATCGGCTGTTGAGTGAACCAAAGTTAACCTATCAGAAGGCAATCGAATTAGCAACAGCAATTGAAACCTCTGTAAGGGAAGTCTCGGAGATGAATAGAGAGAAACTAGCAAGTGAAGAGTTCAACATCAATTATACACGTTCCCAGAATAACGTGCGACCGGCAACACTGGTGAAAATGGGAGCAGAGTTAAACTCAGATACAACGAATGTGGCCTGTTTTATGTGCGGCAAACCAAATCACAGAGCAAAACAGTGTAGGTTCAGAATGTACAATTGTAGAAAGTGTGGAAACAGAGGACATTTACAAGAGGTGTGTAGAAGGTTGGAAGGCAAGACAAACGATGGAATACATAACCTGTCTGAAGATCAGTGGAACACCTACCAGAAACATTCAAGTACAGGACCACAGCGAGCTGCGGGAAACAACGGGAAAGCCATGAAGTTCAGAAAAGACGTCAGAGAAGAAGACCAAGTAAGAAGAGATGGAGGTAGGCAAAGTGACTTTGAATACTTATTCAATGTACAGGACAATGTGGACACAAAGGTTGGTGCAAGTGACTTTGAAATTGATGTAGACATTGAAGGGAGAGTGATGAGATTCAAATTAGATAATGGGTCAAATGTTTCAGCAATAAGTGAGGAAATGTATTTTGATAGGTTTAAGGATAAGATGTTGGTACAGTCTGAGAAAACCTTTAGGAGTTTTACTGGTGACCCTAAGGAATGTGTTGGTATAATTAGTGTAATGGTAAAGGTAAGAGGCAACGAGAAGGAGTTGAAACCGCATGTTATAAAGAATGGAGGAACTAAACCCCTTGTTTGGTAGAGTGTGGATGGCAGAATTTGGACTGACAATACACTATATGAACTCTGAAAAGACTATAATTGATAGTTTAATTGCTAGCTATCCTGAAGTATTTACAGATAAGTTAGGGTTGTACAATAAGGGTGCACTTGAGCTAGAGCTGAAGGAGGATGCTAAGCCAGTATACCATCCGCCATATTCTGTATCCTATACTATGAAGGATAAAGTAGATAAAGAAATTGAGTGCTTAGTGGATATGGGGGTGCTGAAACAAGTAGATCATTCAGAGTGGGGAACACCAATTGTTTCAATTGTAAAAGATGATAAAACCATAAGAATTGCTGGGAATTTTAAGATTACTGTAAATAAGTGTTTAAAAGTGGATAGATATCCGGTGCCAATGGTAGAGGATCTGCTCAGCACATTAAATGGTGCAAAAAAATTTGTGAAATTGGATCTGACCAGAGCTTATAATCAAATAAAACTCAGTGATGCTAGTAAAAAATTGCTGACTATTTCGACTCATAAGGGGCTGTATGAATATCAAAGGCTGGTATATGGTGTAGTATCTGGACCTGGGAGGTTCCAAAAAGAAATGGAGAAACTGTTACAAGGGTTGCAGGGAACAGTTGTTTTCATAGATGATATTTTGATTAGTGGAGAGAGTACAGATGTAGTGTTAGAAAGAACAAAGTTGGTTTTGGAAAGATTGAGAGAATGTGGCCTCACTGTGCAGTTGCAAAAGTGTGAATTTTTAAAACCTGAGGTCAAATTTTTTGGTTATATTGTGGATCACGAGGGTTTTAACATGGATCCGGGGAAAGTAGAAGCAATACAGAGGGCTCCGAAACCTGAGAATGTGGAACAATTACAGGCCTTCCTAGGTTCAGTGAATTATTATTCAAAATTTGTTCCAAAAATGTCAGAAAAGTTGCGACCACTATATGACCTTCTAAGGAAGGATGTAAAATGGGTTTGGTCACAGGCATGTGACAGAGCTTTTACTAACATTAAAGAAATATTGACGTCACAAGAGGTATTGGCACAGTATAACCCAGACATGGAAATTATTTTGACACGCGATGCAAGTAATTATGGTCTAGGGGCACAAATTAGCCAGGTTGATAAGGAGGGAAGGGAAAGACCTTTGGCGTATGCATCCAGGTCATTGACCAAAGCAGAAGCAAATTATTCCCAAGTGGAAAAGGAGGCACTTTCTATTATATTTGGGGTTAAAAAGTATTACCAATATTTGTATGGCAGACATTTTGTGCTAGTGACAGACAACAAACCACTGGTGTCCATTTTTGGACCAAAAAAAGGAATTCTGGTTATGGCAGCAAGTAGGTTACAATGCTGGGCTGTATTTCTGTCAGGTTTTTCATTTACAATAAAATTAGTACCTTCAAAAGCAAATAGGGCAGATGGGTTATCTAGATTGCCTCTACAAAAAGCACAAAGCCCAGTAGAGGATGACGATTCTTCATATATTCAGTTCATTGAAAGAGAAGTGCCAGCAGTAACCATTGATGAGGTGGCGAATGAATCCAAGACCGATATGGTCATTAAAAAAGTGATGTACTTTGTCTTAAATGGTTGGCCAGACAGTAAACTGCCGGAAGTTTTCAAAACTTACCACACAAAAAGGCATGAACTAACAGTGGATAAAAAGTGTCTGCTGTGTGGACATAGGTTAGTAACTCCTAGTAAACTGCGTGGTCTTCTATTGGCTCATTTACATACCAGCCATATGGGGATGGTCAAAACAAAAAGCTTGGCAAGGTCCTATTTTTGGTGGCCATCGCTAGACCAAGATATTGAGAAAACAGTGCGAGACTGCAATACATGTAGGCAGAATCAGGCAGATCCCCCAAAAGCACCGTTGAGCCCATGGGCTTGGCCTGCAGGGCCTAATAGGAGAATACATGCAGATTTTTGTGGGCCAGTAAATGGAAAAATGTTTTTAGTAGTGCTAGATGCATATTCAAAATGGATTGATGTTTTTGAAATGAGTAAAATTACATCTTCAAATACAATAGTGGCGTTCAAACAGTATTTCTGCACGTGGGGATTACAGATATTACTTGTGACGGATAATGGGCCACGTTTCATGTCTTCAGAATTCCAGGCATTCTTAAAGAACAACGGGGTAAAGCATATGACAACTGCTGTGTATATGCCACAATCAAATGGTGCTGCAGAAAATAGTGTAAAGACGTTCAAAGCTAGCTTACAAAAACAAACACTAAATGGTAGAAGTGTAACAGGAGCATTACAGTCATTTTTGTTCATGTATAGGGTTACACCACATGTCACGACAGGTTTATCACCAGCTGAATTACAGCTAGGAAGAAAATTGAGAACACAATTTGATTTACTTTCAACATTGCCAGTGGAGATAAGAGAAAGTCACTATGTAGGTACCGGTCAAAAAACAAGGTTATAGGAATAATGACCTGGATGTTGGGAAACAAGTATATGTAAAGTATTATTCAGCTAGGCGAATAACTTGGTTACCTGCGACAATCACAAAACAATTAGGCAATGTCATGTTCTGGGTAAAGACTGAGGATAACAGACTATTGAAGAGACATAGGAATCAAATTGTAAATGCTCATGCTTCAGGATCAAAACCAAACCACACAGGGGCAAAAGGGATGCAGGATCACGAAGATAGTGTTAGGGTGGAGACTAGCCAGTGTACACAAGGTAGAAAAACCTGGGAGCAGAAGGTTGCAATAGGTTTCAGTGGGGAGGATGTAACGTATAACATGAGTGAAAACTTATATAGAGATGAGCATGTTGGCACAGAGGGAAAAATAAATGGAACAGAGGAGTGCAGTATAAGTGAGGGGGAAGAAGAATTTAAGGGTTTTGGGGAGATAGAAGCCAAGGACTCATTAGATATCTAAGAGATGAAAACTCCACGTAGTAGGGCAGGTAGAAAGATTAAACTCAGGAACATACTAGATTTGTGAACCAGGGCAGAAAAGGTTTAAACTGTTCTAAATGTATAAGAATTGTGAACCAGGACTGAAAATGTGTAAACTGTGTTTAAAGGAGAAATCATGTACTATAGTTGTGAACCAGAGTTGAAAAGTAAACTGTAATTAAAAATTTAAGCATATGATAAAGAGGAGATTGTTAAAAGGTTTATGTGAACAATAGTATAGTAAAATTATAAAACGTAAGACATAGGGTGATTATAATAATGTGAAAAAAGTTCTATACTAAGTTTTATTCTGTCAGTGAAGTTAAAAAAAAAAATAAGAACATTAAAAACAATGGATGAGGAAGAGTGTGGTATATGTGATGGATCAAGGTTGGTATGAGTGGAGGAAGGAAGTGAAGTTGCGTAGAATAGGCATGATGGGAAATAGACGAACAGGACGAGGGTCGATGAATGTATTAGTTTTGAACAAAGGATATTAAAGTTGTGTGTTATGTACAGTATGAATAAATGGTAATAAATGGAAACATAGCAGTTACTATGAACCAGAATTACTTAAGACTCTTTTACGTGTGCGTGATCGGTGCTTACTGCATAATTCTTAAGTTTTTAACTGTGACCCATGCTTCAAGCATATAAAAAAACACGATAATTAAATCCTGCACTTACAGTTTTCCCATCTCCTGTCCAGGGAAGTAACAATGCATAGTGACGCGAGGTCGATTACCAACTCTCGACTTTCAAATATTGATTACTTGGAATGGAGGGGGCGCGCACTCGCAAGCTGCTCTGATGAGTGAGTCGTTCATTTTGAACGAGTTGTTTGCGAATGATCCATCGCTATTTGGATGTTACTCTTGTAGTTTTTGCATGCTGATGTAGCATGGCTGCAGAAGCGTGCTTGTAGGCACAGTTCCTTTCATGGAATACATTTGTTGTACTCTTTAAAAGCATAAAATCTGTGTCTACATAAACTTTGGCTGGGAGTTTAGAATTATTTACTGCCTGCTGCTAAGCGTAACGGTGCTGGCTCATTTAGGGGTGTTGATACGTTGCAACAGCACAGTATTTCCTGCCCTTTTCTATAGTCGCTTTCTCTTTTCAGCCCACGAGAGGTTATTTACTTCACTTCCCACCCTTGCAAACTTTCACTTTGCAGTTTTCAAACAGATGTCTGTTACAATTTTAAGTCTTGCTGTTATACAATATGAAATTTGCATTAACTCAGAAATGGGAAGGGGTGTTAATTTATTATGCAGTAGGCAATACCACCAGACTTATCTCTAGAAAATATCTTTGTGTAACACAATTCTTGAACTCCTGCAGTGTGAGTGTGTGGCACATTTCATTTCTATATGCACTGAGACCACTAAAGGTTTGTCAGTGTTCCATCAGCAATAATGAAACAATATTACTAATTTTTTAATATTTCATCTTCTTCAGTTGTTTTGCTGGTTTCAGAACAACTGGCAGTGATGGACATGCACTGGTTGTTCGGGATAAAGTGAGCACTGCTGAAACTCTAGTTAGTTTTCTTCCTTCCAGATAATTTATGGTTTTCTGTTGCTTTTAAGCAAAGCAACTTAAGTAACAATTAAACTTATAGATCATACTGTACTTAAAAGTAATGTCTACGTTCACAATAAATATTTTTTAATTATTATTCTAGACAAGGCAGTTGCCAAAAGTGCTCATTTTATCACGAATGACCTAAACATAATCTTTTGTAATTCTGCCTAAATCTAACCTTCAACTGTAAGCACTTCCATCAATGCTTTTTAACACTTTATAATCCACAGCAAACGGTTGTGGAATACGAAATATGAAATAATGAGCTATGGTCACGTCATATGTAAGTATAATGTAAAACATTTTGAGATTAAAAACCAACACTGTCTCATACATTTATTGCCATATATGGTTCCTGAAAATAAGTTATATTTCTCTCCATGAACAGTAAGACATACCACACCAAATTTTAAGTAGCCAAACAATTGTTCAACAGCAGCAAATATCCATTAATTATTTGTTTTTCAAAGATTTTGGTTGACGTTTCACAAAAAATTTTTTTTACTATTAATTGAATGTTTTGTTATTTTTCAATTTCAGTTAAATATGCTGTCATATAGCACCAAGATATAAAGATTATAAAAAAATTAACTGAAGGGCAAGTTAATTGAATCTCGTGATGTTTGTATTTGCTGGCAGTACATGACCTCTACAACTCCAGTAAACTCAGTGCTTAAGTAGTTGTAGACTCGCGCGAGAAGTCTACTGAAAACCGGCCTCTGTGACCATCAGTAATCGTCAGCAGAAATAAAACACACTGAAAGTGGCACATTCAGATTCTGGCCCATTCCAGCATGCAGGGACAAAAGATTAAGAACAGATGTTACCATTATTTTAGCACTAGTTGTATTTGTAGACGTCAGTTATTTTGTACACACTATTCAGAGCAAGCAGACCAAGTTATTTGCTGTTACAGTGAGTGAAGGTAGTTTCGTACTTGTTTTTAAAATATTTACCTAACAGTAATTTTTATAAGGATCATGATGGTGGATTAAAATTTCTCTTCCTTCCCCTTTCACTCAAACCAAGACAATCGTACGACACAGCACAGCCACACGCTAGCACGCACTGACCTGCCTTCCTACACCCTGATTCTTTTCTTCTGTCTTTAGGCACACACACACATGAACTTGAGCGCAGTGCGCAAGCACACAGGAATAAAATCTCAAGGTTGGCGCAACACTGACTGGCACGCACGTAAACAGTTATGTGTAGGTAGCAGAAGGCTGGATAGTGCTGCGTGGCGTACAGTGCTTGCCAAAAGAAACACAACATCTTGTGCGTAAATGTATTTTCAGCCCATTTCCTTCAAATTTTCAACATATATAAAATAACTCTTACAGTTAGTCAGATACAAGCATTCAATTTTTATTATTTTAACTAACAGTATATGTTTTTTATATTCAGTTTTTTAAACATTTAAAGTAATTTAAGTGCAATTCTTAATAATCTTGTTAACCTGTTATTTTCAACACTGAAAACTTGTTAAATACTTAAACATTCTAATGTATTGCCTTCTAGTACAATTGATTTACATGTGAGAATAATACTTAATTCTCCTATTTTATAGTGAAAAATCATTTATTGATGAAATGAATGTTCCTCCCCCCCCACCCCCCTCAGTGTATACAACACTATGCAGTAGCTTACTTCACAGTTCACATTGTAATGTCACCAACCTATTCATACCAGATCATGAAAATGAAATTCTGTAAATAACCAATCCACAGAGCCAAGCAACTACCGAATTGGTTGTAAGGCAGCAGGAATTGTTGCTTTAGTTTTGAAGATACTTCTGCCACAGCATAACTTTACGCACAGTAAAATGGAGCAAACTGGGCCAAAATTAGAAACAAATTAAATGCTTAGACTTTTACTTGAAATAAAATAATTTTCTAATAAAACTAATTTTTGTAAACATTAGTTTGCATAGAAAAAAAATTGATTTGAAAACACATGTTAATAAGGAATGTTTTGATTTTAAATTTTGTCCCTATTCACCCCATTATTAGAGCCAAATATTTTTGGTGAAAAGAATTCTGTAACAGTTTGCTCCAATGCTTTACGTGCACATCTGCAGCTCTACTTCATGGTTATTGGCAGAATGTATTACTGCACAGACGGGGCTCATTTGACTGTGCCAACAGGAACAAGGTTACTGCGACACCACACATTTTGTGATTTGCGGGTAGAACCCTAGACACAGAGTTAAAAACAGCCAATCACTAACCATGAAGCAGAGCTGCATGTGTGCACATAAGGCATTGTAACAAATTGTTGCAGAACTCTTTTCACCAAAAATCGTGGGCTCTACCCATTATACACAAAATAAAACTTTACTGTATATCTTTCATAAATCAACCATTTTTGGAAATAATTTCTATTCTATAATGCATGTATTTAAAAAAAAACTTCTCCAGACATGTGAAACAATTGATTTAATTTCAGTTTTAATGTAACAAATATTTGTATATTTGTAGAAAGTAAAGCACGTTGATTTTTCTGTTAGCTTTTTCTATAAAGGTTTGTAGTAAAACATTTTTGAATTAAAAAAATTCTATATAAACTGCTTTAAACAACATTACCATATGGACACTAGAAAAAAACCTGATAAACTTGTTAATATTGAAAATCACTGAAATTCTTTAAAATAATTTTTAAACATATAATATTTGACACCAGCAGTTGCTCATATTTAACTGCTTGCAGCTGGAGGCTTAGACCAATCAACATTAAGAATAAGATGATCATAACCATGACCATTTAAAGCTGCAATAGCTTTAGCTGCATCTGATCTCATTTTGAAATGAATGTAAGCAAAACCCTTACAAATACCAGTCTGTTTATCTCTTGCAAGGTACAGCTTCGAAATTGGTCCAAATGGCTTCACAAGATCTTCCAAGTCAGTTTCAGTAGTGCTCTCAGACAGGTTTGATACTCTGATGGCTGTTGCATCATCCCGTAGACGAGGGTTGGTCATCCCATCTCTCTTGCCGCCATCACGGAGGCTGGGTGGAACGTACTTGGCCTGTTTGCTCTTATCATCACCCACAGCTCCTGCACCACCACCAACCGACGTACTTCCACTTGGCTTCTTCTCATCCAAAATCTTGCCACTAGGCAGTTCCGTGTCCCTAAAGGGACACTTGGTTGTCCAGTGGTCACCGTTGCACTTTCGGCACTTGACCAACTTGTCTCCAACAGATTTCAACTTATCCATCACATCTTCCTCTTGCTTATTCTCTTCTTCTTTGCTTGAAATGAACTGCATAAACACATCTTCTGCTACTATGGTCGTGGCTGGGTTTGGTCCAGGTTTGTCATTCTTTGACTGTCCAAACTTTGGCCATGTCTTCCTCAGTGCAATTGTTTTAGAAACAATTACACGCTCTATCTTGAAAGTACGAACAACTTTGATCTTCTTGCCATCATCATTAAGTTTGTACTCTGTAATGATTTTGTAGCCATTATTGATTACTTCTGAGGAAGGTGGCAATGAACCTGTTGTCCCCTCTTCTTCAACTTCATCTGCCCAACTTGTACCCACATCATCGGCAGCTGGCATCGTTACCTGAAATTAAAAAAAAATCCAAAAAATGTATCCACCATGCCAATTTTGCACACTCCACTTCTTTCCCTGCATAATTGAGAACAATTTAATGTGGAAAAAACAACGAAGGTTCACTCTTAATACATCTGTGAATTAAGTATTTTGTTACTGAACATTATGATTCTAATACATTTATTTTACTTCCTTTGTGTAGGAAACAATTAGGTTGACTATCCAATTATTTAGCCATTATTATGGCTAAGTAGGACCTAATTTCTTTTATTTCAGATGGGCAAAGGTAGGGTGAATTTAGTTTGATGTCTTTCTAAGAGACAATAAATCTATGCTGCTCTTCTTACAAAGCTGTAAGAATTTGGGCAAAAGTTTTACTTTATAAGGAAGTGTAAAATTTTGCTAATACTTAAGTACATTTCTAACCTCCAAAATTAACAAATTTTAAAAATAGACAATAAAACTGAACTGGAACTGTACCGATGATAGACATAAAATCACACTTCCACACTCACATGGTATTTGATAAACAAAATCCTGGGTTAGTAGTTTCTTAATTGCTGGTTTCACCTTTGTAATGGTGCTGTTTAATGTGGTCCTTGATTTGAAAGCAGTCTGTATATTATACCTGTTGCCTAGCTGTCTTATCTTTTCTGAAAGGCCCCTAATATATCGGATCACTAAAGCTCCTGCAGGTTTTTCAATTGTGTTTTGTGGATTAACGAGATGTGTGGGTTTTTTCATGTGCTTTTTTTATCATACTTATAGAGTAGCCGTTTACAAGAAGTTCTTTTTCCAGGTGTTTATGTTCAGAAACTAGCAAATCTTTGTCGGAGCAAATCTTTTCGGCTCTGATAGCTAAAGTGTGGATTATACCAGTTTTAATGCTTGTCAAATGGTTGAAGTGGAGGTATTGGCCTGTGTGTGTGTGTGTGTGTGTGTGTGTAGGTTTTCTGTATGCTTTTGTGGAAATTGTGTAGTCTTTCTTTGATATTAATACATCTAGGAATGGAAGGCTCCCATCAGTTTCAATCTCATACGTGACATGAATCGATGGCCAGAGTGAATTGAGAAAATGAGCAAAATCATCTAGTTTGTCAGTTCTATGTTACCAGATCAGAAAAGTGTCGTCAACATAACAAAGCCAGACCTTAGGTGGAGTGTCTGTTTTACTTAATGCCTCTTGCTCGAAATTCTCCATGAAGATATTGGCCATGAGGGGTGAAAGTGAGAAAGGAGCCCATTGCTATTCCATCAACTTGTTTGTAAAAATCATCCTTGAATTGAAAATATGTTGTATTGACACAGTGTGTGATTAATTCCATAATGGATGGAATAGGTATTATAGTTCTTTCAATCAGTGTGCTGTAATTTTCCATTTTCTCCTTTACAATGATAAGTGTACAGGTACCCTATAAGTACAATAAAAGAAAACACATGAAAAAGACCCACACATCACGTTAATCCACAAAAAACAATTTAAAAACCTGCAGAAACCTTAGTGATCCAATATATTCAGATCCTTTCATATAAGATAAGACAGCTAGGCAACAGGTATAATATACAGACTGCTTTCAACTCAAAAACCACATTAAGCATCATTACAAAGGTAAAACCAGCAATTAGCAAATTATAACCTAGGACTGTGTTTATCAAATACCATGCAAGTGTGGAATGTGGAAGTGTATACATAGGAGAAAGACCCCTTTTCACATGTATAAGAAACATTTAAACAACACCCAAAAAGGTGAGATACAAAAATCCAAACTGGTCGAACATGTGTGGGAAAATAGTCATAGAATACTTTGGGAAAACGCCACTCCACTTACACTAGAAACACAGCCTATCAAAAGAAAAATAAAAGAATCAGTATTTATTGTGAATAACATAAATGTATTTAGTCAGAAAAGTATTGAATTAAGAAACACGTGGAAACCTTTAACAAAAAAAAAAAACTTATTCGCGAAGTGACAATAGATTAAAAGGTGTACGGCCAATCAGGAGAGAACTCTACTGCCATTGGCCACGCTAAGTACAGAGCTTCAGAGGCATTAAATACTGTCCAATTCTTTCCAGTTTTCACTTTCACTTCACCTGAAGACGGGAGCAGATGTTGGCTCCCAAAACATCGAGAAAATTTGGCCTCTGGAAATCTACTGTGTTCTTTTGTGTCTTCATCGTTGTGTCATCTAATCTGTTGTCTGTGACATCGTCATTGTTATCCTGTCTTGTGTGCATTATTTTATTGGTCCGAGTATTGTCTGTGCTGTCTTAATTGTGATGTCCTGAGTTTTACAAATTATTTTGTATATCAACTTTTATTTTTGGGTGTTTATTATTATTACTTCCTTTATTTGTTGTTGACAAATTCCTTATGGAATCTTTCATGTTCTGTTGTTTTTGTATATGGACGTGTTGACTACAGCCAACTAGGCGTGTTTTTTTTTTTTTTTTTTTTTTTTTTTTTTTTTTTTTTTTTTTTTTTTTTTTTTTTTTT
>PNEQ01004971.1:0-18239 GCA_003012365.1 Medauroidea extradentata | reverse complement strand
TTTGAAATGAAAAACATGCACCATCAACTTTGAAGCCTGATTTCTCAAAAGTGCTTTTTTTCATATTGAGGTACATTTTTCTCAAAAACTATTTAAGTTACAGACTTCAAATTTGGTAGGAATATTCTATGTAACTATCTTAGTTTGCCTTACCACTTTTACTTAAATAAGTAGTGTTTTACCATTTTTAAAAAAAAAATATTTTTTTTTCTTTTTTTGACCAAAAATATTACTAAAATGTAAATTTTTTTTAAATTAAAAAAAAGAGAGCTACATAAATAATTTTGGTAGGGAAGGCACAAGCAGGTATGCTTAATTATGTGCCAAAATCCCAAGATGATACGATTGATAGTTTCTTAAATAACTGTACCTGAATGTGAGATGTTTTCCCATTTAAACACATGTACTTTATAAAAGGTACTCGCTTTGATACCGTATTTGTCCATTTTTTGTAGTAAGAGATCATGGTCCACACAATCAAAAGCCTTAAGACAGATCTAAGAAAATTCCTGCGACCAATTTTTTGTTGTCTAGTTCACTCAATGTAGTAGTACCGTATTTACAAAATGGTACAGGGCTTGTTCAGTAGATTTTTTTTGGTTGAAAGCCAAATTGATTGTGTGACAGGATCCTGTTAGTTAGAAGATAGTTGAGTAGTTGACTGTAAATAAATTTTTCCAGGATTTTAGAGAATACCGGCAGAAATGAGATGGGTCGGTAGTTTCCTATGTCAAATTCATTACCTTTTTTATGTATTGGTATCACTTTGGTTGATTTTAGTCGTTCTGGGAAGATACCTAGTGCTAAGTATTTGTTGAATATATCTGTAATAGGGTATTTAATACTGTGAACACAGTATTTTATTATTTTAATAGGGATTTCATCCAAACCACAGAGTTTTTTTTTCTAATGATATCTACTAGTGAATTCATATCAACAAATTCAAATTCCTGCATCATATGGGAGGTCGTGTTGGGTATATCATACAGTTGATTTTTATGATTTTTCGGTTGTAGTTTATTTCCAATGGTAGCAAAGTATTCATTGAAATATTGAATAATTTCTTGGATGTTACTAATTACAGTTTCATTAATTTCCAGAGAGATGTTTTTGTTTGACTTCTGACGATGTTCCACATGGCCTTTGACTTATTTTTAGCAAGATTAATTATTTTATCGTGTTTCATTTTTTTGCGGTTGTAAGAGTTTTATTATAGATTTTTTTTATAGTTCTTGTATTTCATTAAATTATCTATGTTCTTACTTTTACCACAGATCATTTTGAGTACTCTTAAATGTTTAAGAGAGATAGTCAAACCTTTGGTCATCCAGGTTGATTTTGAAGTTTGTGCAATTCTAGCTTGTTTTTTTTTTTTTTGGGGGGGGGGGGGGAATATACTGTAGAATTTTTGCATGAATATGTTTGCGAAAATATTCCATGATGTGTTTGGGTCAGGTTCACTATAGACTTTCCACCAGTCCTGCATTTCTAATACATTATTTCATATATTCATGTTCTCCATAGTGTAAGTTCTTTTGTTTACAAAATGATGTTTCATAATTTTTTAGGCTTCGGTAGACAGATAATCCATGTCTATATAGATGTTTTGTGCAAGGTGGTCTGATGCAGCTGTTTCACTATTGAGGGCTGTAAGGTGTGATGGGTTTATATTTGTGACAATATTATCAATGCATCTGTTCGTAGTTTCTGATTTTCTTGTGGGATCATTAATGGAGGGGGTTAGGTTGAATTGGTTAAAAATATGTTTAAGTGTGTTTGTGTGGGTTTCCGGGCTATTGAAGTCTATATTGAAGTCACCGCATACTATAATGTGTTTTTGATGATGAAATGTTCTTTTTATGATTGTTTCCATATTATTGAAAAAAAGAGTTTAAATCATTTGACGAGGGGGATCTATATAGTACAATTACAATGATATTAAGCTTCTTGATTTTGACACAACAGACTTGACAAGTTTTATCTATACACAAGTCATTCAAGTTAATTATGTTACATGAGTAATCATTTTTTACAAATCTATATACCCCTCCACCTTTCGAGTTTTTTCTACAGTAATATGCAGTTAAGGAATAGTTACTGATGTTGCAAAACATAATGTTATCTGAGGTTAACCAGTGTTGTGTAATGCAGACAATATCTACAGGCAATAATAGTAGAAGAGATTCAAGGAAAGTTTTATTGTTGTATAAACTACAGATATTCTGATACATAACATAGAGTTTGTTAATAAATAGTGGATTGTATAGGGGTAGTTTATTATCTGTATGAGAAGGAATTTTACTATAGTGATTTTAATTAGGCCTATTGGGTGGAGATTATTTACTAATGTACATAGGCCTAGAATACTTTAAATTAAAAAAAATATTTTTTACTGGAGGAACTTTTGTTTTTATTAGCCAATTATCCAGAAATGTACCTGTTGATTTACTTGTGGGTGGTTTTGTTGCACTGTTTTCCCCTTCCATAGCCCCTATTATGTTTTGGGTTTTTTTTGGTGCTAGCCATTTGTCTAAAAATGTTAGCTTTACTGGCTGTACATTTGTTCCATCAACTGCACTGCAAATTTTTGATGTGACATACATTTTACCTTTTACATTCAAATGCATGCCGTGTGTTGTGTGCATGCCTCTGTCTACAGACTGAATATCTACGTATGTTACACTTGGAAACTGTGCACATAACTTTCCATACTTACTGTTTGTGTCTTGAATTGCTACATTTACACATGATGTGATCGACAGGTCGTGCCTATGAGGAATATTTACGACACATTTTTGCTGTAGTTTTTTTAGGTTATCACTCAAACACTGCATTGCACTTTCACCCTCATTTCGCGTGACGTCGTTGGATCCGCCTATCAGTACTACTGTGTCGGAGTTGGTTACACTCGATGTATCTTCCTGAATATAGCGAAGTACTTCATGTTGAGGTGCTCCCGGCTTTGTGATTCCAAGCACACTGATGTTAGTGTTGATGGCAATAACTTGTTCAGCAATACCCCGGGCATGACTATCGCCTAGAATTAACACATTCTTCTTCTGCTTGTGATTTGATTGTGTTGTTGATAATGGAGAAGGTTGTGTCACCTTACCGGTCTTCTTATTGATGTTTTGATCTTGTGTGCCATTTATTTGATTTACCTTTCTCCTGTGGATTTTAGAATTTCTTTGTGTGTTAGCAAGACTTTTCTGGTGTGCCTTTTTACTTTCCCTGTCTTCAGCTAAGGATAAGAAATGTGGAAAGTTTTGTGAGGCCAGAACGGAAAACCTATTTTGTTAGTAGGAGGTCTTTATGTTGAGGCCTCTGAGGTGACTGCCCACGAGCTTCGCCTTTTACCACGTTCGTCCAAGCCAAATCGCAAAAAAAAAAAAAATTACGCAGGACTAATTTTAACGTACATAGAAAGATCTTACACTAATAAATTACATCTATATATCAATAAAAAGTTTGGTAGGTCCACAATGAATAGCTATTCCTTATACTTACCACCATATGTCATAGTAACCAAACCTTTTTGAAATTTGTTTACAACCGTAATTTAAAATAAGACAATTTTTGTGTCAAACAGTATAGTGTAAAAAATGCATTACTTACCAAATGTTACCTTATTCTTGCAATAAATGTCAAGTCTGTCTTCGTTATTAGCTCAGAATGCGCACGGTAAATACAGAATGCGTACTTCACCGTGCTCAAAAACTTAACGAAAGCGTTGACGAAAATACAGGACGACAAACGCAACAAATCGAAAGGTTACTAAACACCTCCAAAGTCGTCGATTTATGCCAATTTTGCGCAAACAATTCATTATTGTAGCCCATTGTAGCCCAACAAGCAATTCTGAGAAGGTTGTTACCATAGATAAGTAAGTATTGCCGACTCGGTAAGTAACGGTCGTGTAATCAGATCTACCAAGTCATTGAAAGTTTTACCATTTTTTTTTCCGACAATGCATAAATTCTAATAGTAGTCGTTGATGTTAAAACTAGTCCGGGCAGACATGGGACTCTGCACTCTCAGGGTTGGGTCGACGACCACGTGGCTTCCTCCTCACACGAAGGCCGATGCGATACCTACACACGTGTTATGCTGCGGATGGGCTTAAGGCCCCCTCCCCCCCTCATAAAACAAACAAATAATCACTAAATTACCAAAAGAGAAAAACACATACACTAAAAGGCGACACTAAGTTGCACCAGAGAAGACTGGGCCCAAAAACTCATGTAACGGTGAAATAAGTTGTACACGTGTTGATGTAAGGTTGGTGTATTTCACATGAAAATGAGCACTAGACATCAAAGCTTGTATGGCGCTGAAGAGGGCCTGACCCAAAAGCCGGTCAGTGGCTGATGCGAATACGAAAGCATGCCGAAGTCGCGAAAAACTTATGTGGTGAATTAAGTCCCGAGGGCAGTGAGTCGATCGGGATGGGTGGCGATCATGGAAAGAGTAATAGTACGAAAAAGGTTTCAAGGAGATATAACTATTGCAGTGACTGTGGTTGATACAAGTGGTGAAGCTTCCCCATGACACAACTCGTGTGCACACCCTACGCCTGCTAAGCTCGCACTGCCGAACATGACGGCGGGCGAGAGGTTGAGACCTCTCGTTCGCGCCAAGTTCAGTGAGGTAAATTAATTTTACTATTGAAAACACAATGCACTGAGAGTTAATATCAAAATTGTCTTCCCTCACACTCTGTAATGCGAGGTGACATTTCTATAATGTTTTGAGTCTTTTGTTTTCCTTTAGTCATGTTTTGGAGTTGTCAGAGTTTTTGGTGAACCTACGTGTTTGACGTAGACCACTGTCTAAGAGGAAGAGGTATTGACACTGCGTATGCTCTCCAGCAAGAGAAAGTGACCCCTTCATGTCGCCGAGTGCTAGTGGTGGAAGATTTGTCTTGTTTACAGCTCACGTTTTAATATTTTTACAATTATTTACATAAAATAATGTTAATAAGGTAAGCTGATATAGTATATACACGTTCCATGTCCATAAATGCATTGGCATGTGTGGAACTGTTTATAAAAGTAGTCTGAAGAAATATATTGTGTATTATTGTTTTAGTGAACACATTCGAACAAAAACTATATTTCGTGCCATACAAAATTTTAGAATCGTTGCAATGTGCATCTACATGTAAAAGATTGAAAAATTAAATTTTATTGTTGTAAAAAAATGTGTTCCAATACAAAATTACGTTCCTATTTTATTATTCAATATAATACTTACAATTCCGGTAACAACTTCACATTTTAAGCTAAGTCAAATACAAAAACAAGACAAATCTTCCACCAAATTACTACTAGCGCTCGGCGACAAGAAGGGAGTCACATTTTATTCAGTGTCAAGACCTCTACCTTCATAGACCGTGACGCAGACTAATATTGGTGAATATACCGCACCCTCAATGCAACATCAACATATCTCAAAATACGGCATTTTAAGATAACTTAAATGCATTTCTACGTACATTCATACTTTAAAATATTTAGATGAAGGCAGTGTAATATCAACATAACACAAAATATGTTGTTGTTGCACCGAAACATAACATTTGTTGTTTTTCATCATGCAACATAAATGCTAGACATGTTAGTCTTTGCGCTGATAATTACTGTTACTTGGAAAAAATGTTTAAGCTAAAACTATTTTTTAATGTTTGGAATGCTTTTATCGCTAATGTTAGGGTTGTATTAGGTAGAGAAAACTATTCTAAATTTCATCATGCACATAACTAAAAAATTTTGATTTTTGAGTTACGTTGGTTTTGTATTGGGAGTGCGATATATACACTCTACAACGGTACTAATACGTGCTAAAGTAAACATGTACCCTTCTAAAAATAAAGTTTGGTGTGTTATTGTCTGTAGTGCGGGCCATGTGGTTCTGTATTGGCTCTGGCCATGTGCTTGACTTAGGTCAACACACGTGTGGCTATGTAGAATTCATTAATATTTTTAGCTGCTAGATTCGCGTACACAACATTTTTACTGAGTTGAGAAAATTCTTGCATGAATTTTAAGGTCACTCGCATGCTAGGTAGTTGTAAAAACGTGCGACCACGTAATATGGTTTGGGGTCAATTACTCCCTTGTTAAGAAGGGGTTCGTCAAACTACCAATGGCTGTTGGTACTAAAATTGCACTAATTAAAATGTCACTTCCTGATTCTTAAGGCCCTTTGCCACAATGGAATTTTCCTTGGAATTTTCCATGGAATCTCGCTTGGCCGCCCGCGTGGATGATTCTGTGGAAGATATAGCAGAGTTGTGGCCGTTTTCATGGAAGTTTTTGTAATCGGCCGCGTGCAATTTTCTGTGGAGGGCTTGCCGCAAGATGAAAATACTAGCCAATTAGAAGCGAGTGTTTCTGCGTGCTAGTTCAGGCAATGTTTTGAAAACATAAACAAAAATGTTTTCGGTAGAAGCAATTCATTATGCGAAGATCTATATAAAAAAAATCCGTGTTCATTGAACACAAAAAGTATAACTATAACCTTTAACAAATATACGAGAAGCAGTTTGAGAATACATCCTGGGACGACTAGTGAGGATTGTAATATATAACTCGTTTTTCTGAGAGGTGTATTTTGTACCCTACTGTAATCAGTATAATTAATTTTAAATTTGTGAATTATTTCCATACAATACAAAGACGTCGTGAACATAGCACATGTCCTTTGTTTTGTTAGTAAATGATTGGTACATAACCTAAATTTCCTTGGCTTGCAAGTATTTATAGCAGAGTCAGGAGTTGTACTATTTGGTAGTGTATCTCGACAAGTAGGCCAAGTCATAGAGTAAAATTACTTTACGAAAATATTTTCCTCCCCAGTTATTTAGCCCAGAAATGTAGTTTAGTCGTTCACCAAGCTACACAATCTAGGGCAAGTGTATACCTATACTTTCAATACTTGAAAACTTCCCTCCCTATGGCGATGACTCTGCCATCATGTCACAGTTATTATAATAAATACATGTTTTAAACTTGCAATTGTGTAACCACCAGGGCCGTTTTATGAGAGTGTGAGGCCCGGGGCAACATAAATTGGAGGGCCCCTTCCCCCCTCATTTATTTTCTTCTTATGACGCAGAAATAATTTTTAAGGTATGGAATTTTTATCTATGTATTGGCATATAGTCACAGTGACTTAGTCACTAATTTAAAAATTATAATTACAAGTACGACCACGATATAAATCATTAAATTCACACAAAATATTACAAATATTTATGCAAATATGTGTATGTATATATATATATATATATATATATATATATATATATATATATATATATATATATATTAGGCACACACACATACACACACAATACAATGCCAACAAAAACCTATAGAGTCAAAAACAATAGTTGTAAGAGTTGCAGACGTCTTCCAAAAAAAATTACATCTTTGTCAACTCACTTTGCAATAAATTTCTTCCTTGCCTTTTTAGAAGCAAACATGTTAATGAGTCCATCAATTGAAATGCTGTTCACAAGATCATGCTCTGAAGAAATCACTGCTAGTGAATTCAATCTATCTTGTGTCATGGTAGATCGAAACAACTTCTTCACAACTGACAGTTTTAAAAACGACCGTTCACTTTCACTGTTTGTAATTGGTAATGTCAAATACAAGCACAGTGCTATTGCTGCATTTGGAAACACGTCAATTACATCATTCTTATATAAGTGCTGCAAAACCTCTTTTGGGGTGAATGATGTAACATTTTTATCAACTTGTTCTCTGAGAAATTGTGATAAATTAACACTTCATTCGTAAAAACAAGCTGCAAATCCTTATTATATAATCTGACTTACTCGGAAGCACTAGATTTAAGTTCATATTGACTTGATATAGTTAAATTACAGAGAAACCTAAATGTTGAAGCAATATCTTCGTAGGAAGCTGTTCTCTTTTTCAATTCCATGCAGAGCTTATCAGTAATACACAGGAATGTAGAAATCCTGAAATTCTCGCGAGACGTCACATTAGCAGAAAGTTCGTCTTTTCCATCCAAAAACTTTTTATTTTTGGAAGACCTGGTATCTTCAAAAGTTTGTAACACATGGACGCTCAGTTGTATTGCTTTAACTTCAATTTCATCAAAATTACTTCGCAAATCGGAAACGAAAACTTTCAAGGAATTCATCAGCTGATGACCAGTTATGAAATCGAGACCAGGCTTCTGTAAATGCTTGCATACTGCACCAAATCTTTCCATAATGTCGTACCACAATACAGCCATAAATGCAAATTCTAAATATTGCATTTTCTTCATGAGGAATTGGGCTTCCTTCCTTCTGACTTGAGTTTCATGTTCGTCATTAAACATTTCACTGAATGCACAAAAAATGTCATCGTAATGAATTATAAGAGTTCTCAATGCATCTTCTCTGCATGATTACCTAGCTTCAGATAAGTTCTTGACAGTAACTTTTGACTTTCTACTATTTTCTGTACTCTTAGAAACAATTCTTTCAAGAACTGACCGCCTGTGCGTATAACCTGAGAAAAAAATGTACAACTTTTCTAAAAAAAAAAATTTTTGCTGCATGAAAACATTCACCAACACTGTTTTTTCCTACCAAGTTCAACGAATGAGCTGCACATTGAACATATAGCGCAGAGCCGTTTATTGATTTAATATGCGCTTGTAGACCTTCATACTTTCCTGACATGTTGGCTGCATCGTCATAGCTCTGGCCTCGGCAATCCTGGATACCATATTAAAATTACTAAGAAAAATAAAGTGGTTACGATAAATACAAAATTAAGAATTTTGAACTCATGCCAAGGTTTGTTCACTAGCAAAAATAAAAAAAAAACTAGATAAAATTTCTATTTGTGTAAAACTAAGTATTACGTGAATGTGCACGACATCTGTTGGAACTAAAATGAAACACTAAACTACTCGACCTATCGAATCGAACATCAGCGCTTGAAGCAACACTGTCGTAATTGTACTACGTAAAATATCCGATCGCTTTGTCTGAAGTATTTATAAGAAAACCACACAAATTACAGTGCAATATTGCGAATGCATTTCTTACGAAACTAAATTAATACCGATACTCTATCGTTGTACCGCATACAACAAAACACTGGTTTATTTCAATTTTAAATCATTTCCTTTTTTAATATCCAAACGTGAGGCCCCCTAGAATGTGAGGCCTGGGGCAGATGCCCCTCTTGCCCCCCCTCCCCTAGCACTAGAGGCGGCCTGGTAACCACCCAGTGGCAAACTATAACATCTAGCTCAATTACCAAACAAACCCCTCCTAAACTTTCCAACCCTTCTCATGCTCAGCTCTTCCAAAATCAAATTACACTTCCTCGATGACCTAAGCATAGAATGCCTACCCTACTCTGTTCTGCACCTCATCTTCTGACTATTATTTCCTCCTATGTAACCTGCTTTAGATAATAGGCAGCCTAACTTAACTCAAATTCCCCCCTCTATTCTACACCTTATACATTCTGACCAGCTGTCCCAAATTTCTATTTTCCTTAAATGAGTTTTACCCCAGTTTCTTCAACATGACTGATTGCCGAAAGCTCCCCGTGTCTCCTCACCTGCCTGCCTTTCGTCTTTCTCCAACTTTGTTGCTAGTTATTGTACCTCCTCCAGCTTCCCGCATGCCCAATTCCATGTACCACTCTGCAGCTGCATGTATGAATATTGGCCGTAAAATTGCAATATATATATTTTTTTTTTCCACTGCTCTATTAACTCCAATACCATTCGCAGCATTCCTAGAGTACTTCTCCTTTCAGACACCACTCTCTCTGCCTTATTCACCCTACGTCACTCTGTAATATTATGCCAAGGTACTTGTATTCTGAAGCATCCTATAACTCCTTCCCCTTCCCATCTGTATGTCTGTACTACCTATCCTCTTCCTCGTAAACCTAGATCCTTAGATCAGCCTGTATCACAACCCCTAGATACTTTTATTCTGTGGTTTCCTCTATTATCTGCTCATCTCATCTGTATACCTCTCTACTCACCACTGTCTTCCTATCAGTCATTCTGCAACTTGTTCCTTCCACCCACAAACCTACCTTACGCTAGTTATTGGAAGTCAGATGTATTAAAAAATTTACAGCAGGCTATGATTTAGATTTGTATTGTCACACTGATAGTACAATATACATTTAAGTAAATGGCAGTGAAGAAGGTATTTTTTGGGAAAAGGTACGGGAATGGTAGTTTATTTTTATCAGTATTATTTTATTCTTGTTTTTTACACTGACCTCAAGATTTCTGAAATTGTTTGATTAATACAATATGAAGACACGTACTTTATGAAAATGTCAGGTATAAGATTTATAAAACTATAAACTGTAGTAGATTGCTTCAGTGTTGATAGACATTTGATTTTCAAGTGGGAATCTGCCTTTGACTCGCCAGCATGCTCAATGATATATAGCTCCAAAAATACGTTGTGTACCGTAGCTGCATGCATGTTAGATAAAATATATATAGTCGAGGTATGAACACTATCCCATATTTCAGTAACTGTGTAAATGTATGATGTCAAACTACATATTCATCAAATAATACAACTAGTTCTTAACAATAACCTTGCTTGCTTACAAGACCTGTATGTTGTAGGCTCGTAGAGCTGTGTGGGAATATTCTTTTCTAATCAAACTACCAAATGAACATTACAGAGTAGGCATAATCACAACCACCACAAAAATCTATACTGTAGTGTTGTAAAACAATACACTGAGACAGTGGTAGGTAATTCTTAATGTCTCTCTATTACTTTTGCATGAAAAAAAATAATTTTATATACAGTACATTAAATAGCTAAGATAGTTTCATTATTTATTTTCATTAAAAGCAGTTTGAATTCTAACTAAAAACAACACACAAAAATCCTAATAAAAACCCAGCAAAAACTCATAAAAACATGTAAAAACAGTAGAATTTCAAACTGTTTGTACATTCCATTATTACATAGGCCTACATTCCACTTCTATATAGGTCTTTGTTAAGATTCTAATACAATAAAGTTTCATGTGTACTATACATTTTTTTAATGTCTCAATGCAAGATTTCTCAAGAAAAGCATAGGATTCACGGTTATTATAGTCATACAAAATACTGTTAAATATAAGCCCTGATATTTTTACTGTAGCAACATTTACATTCTTACAAAAACCTACGCAGAATAATAAACGAGCGTACAACATACAGGTCTCGCAAGCAGGTTAGGCTATGATACACTAGTCAAATTATTTGATATTAACAATGTAGGCTTGCGACATTATACACTCGCACACGTACTGAAACAAATTAAGTTTTCATACCTCAACTGTATACGATGAATCCTTTATACTTGCATCCACAGGACATGAAACACTATGTTTTTGGGGCTATGTACCATGAATGGTACATGGCTCGATGTGCAGGTGTCACCCTTTTAAATCAATTTTCTTTCGTTGCGGAAGAAATTCACTATAGTACACAGTTTTTCGATGCTTCCACCTGCAATTTTCACAAAATATATGTCCGTATAACGTATAAATATAAAAAAAACTAAACACTCGTCTTGTGTTTACTTTTAAGGCATCAAGTAATGTGTAGAAGGATCTTCCATAGAACCATCCACACAACCTTCCATGGAACTTATCATTTCATGACTCGTGCAAGATTCCAACAAATCTTGTACAAGTCATTCCATCGTGGCAAACGGGCTTTATTCTGTTCACTCCTTGGCCCATGGCCCCTACAAACAACTGGGAAGATACTTTGGTGTATGTGGTGATGTTATAGAGGCGGCGGCAATGGGTCTAGAACCCGGCGCTAAGCAGGTCACGTCAGTTGTTTTAACATTGCAATATAGGATCGTACTACCACATCTCCTAGCAGTTCCGACACATGCTTGCTCCTTGTAGATCCATTTACGCAATGTTAAAACAACACCAGAGTGCTAGTGGCACCAATCATTCATAAGAGGGTCAATTTTCAACTCAAGTGTCCAGACCTGTTTCTCTATGGTCGTGGTTCCGTGCATATTTCTATTTAAATCAACGATATATAGAGTAAACATACGGTTTGTTTTACGCGGCCTCTCTCAGGAGCTGAAAGAGTTGGGTCAAGTTAACCCAGGTCAAAAAGAGTTGACAACTCTCGGAGGAGCGAGGAAAATGCTTATGATCGAACTAGCAGAAGTACTTCGAAATTTTAATAAATAAGAATAATGAGATGATGAAGTTCCTACAGCTGCAAAAAATAATGAACTATAAATGATAAAGTGTCTTCTAATGAAATGATGAGAAGAAGCTAAAAAAATTCACTATACGAAAACCTAACTAGCTTGAGGAATAATAATAATAACATGCAACTTAATGATTTTTACTGACTAGAATTACAAACTACAAAGAAGTAAAAATTCTTTAAATGATCTCAACATTTACAGGAATTAAATACATTCCGCAAATATTATTTTATTTTTGCGAACTGTTTTTAGAGGTTAACAACCATTAATAACTACATACAGACGTTACCATAACATACAACTTTTATTGGTTGGAATAAAATAACCCTTATTCAGATGCAGCAAATTTACTATCGTCATCTAATTTAGCCTGGAATAATTCATATTTTCTCCATTTTCGAACATGCCAGCGAAAGTAAACTGTGCAGTCAACAGCAGTATGTTCGCCTTAACATCTAGCAGACGATTTGCTTCTACTTGCCCTCGCAACTCTTCCTCGCGAGGAGGAGCTGAAAGGGCATGCTCTTTTTGACCTAAAAGCATCTTGACCTGATGAGTAAAACACCCTGCACCATCTTGTATCCAGTGAGTAAAACGCCTAAAGGTCGATTTACGATGCAAACATGTACGTAGCAAGTGTAAGAGTATGGAAATGAAAGTTGGGTTTTCTTACGACACAGTTCATGGTGATGCATATGTGTCGTGTAGTGTTATGTCACCGACGTACAGACGTGTATGAAATGTTTATATTTTATTTCGTGCCATAAAGCGTAAGGCTTTCAGCCGATAGGAACACAGTATCCAAGAAAAAAACGTAAATACTTCTGCCCAACGTCACTTCTGCCTTCGTTGCTTAGCAACTGATATATATCTGGCGAAAAATATTTTGTATTTACATTTCGATGCATGTTTTGAAAAATGCATATAAGTTTGTTTCAAGTTGAGATACACTTGTTGCTAGTTCCTAGACATCTTCACACCCTTCACAAAGTTAAAATAAAATTATGTGCGTGTATTTGAATGTATGTGGTGTAAAATTATTTTATTAACTTTTTAAATGGTTACCTTCAATCTTTAAATTTAGCAAAATTTTCGCCGAATGTTTTTAACAACCTTAGTCAAACAATATGATGGAAAGAAATTTTCTTGGAAATGAAATATTTTCGCGTAATGTACGCGATCTAACGAAAAAAATGTTTATAAGTAGAGCAACAAAACCATGCTGTTAGGTTAGGCCTACTTTACACCAACAAAGTACGGTTATAATTATTTGTGCTGTTCTGCGAAGAAATAACTAACTATGTCTTTATATTTTAACGAGATTATTTGCTTCTCAAATGTTTACCATAATTAAGTTAATGATGTGCTCTTGGTGAGGCCAGAGTGGTGTGGTGTCGTACTACATACCATGTGGTTTTAGTAACCCAAACACCTGAATGTGCCTGCTGCTCGCTGCTGCTGTGAGGGCGCAGGTCTACCGCCCGTGTGGCGATGTCCTCTCTGTGTCCTATACGCCGGAGATGAGTGGTGCGTTGGTCCTGTGAATGGCTGGTTGGGGGGACTAGCTCCCGAAGGACCAAGAAGTGGCCGTGGCCAATAACACTCGTAGAATAAACTTCACTGCGATTTATTGTGATACTGGTCAACACAAATGATTGTACTCTCGTACGTTAAGCGGTCCCACACACAAAGCCTGTGGTCGGCTGAAGCTGCACGGCGCGCACTCGCGTACACGACTATGAAAATGATTACGTGGATGCTTAAACCCCTGGGCGAAAAGAGCTTGCAGGGATGGGGGTGGCGCTACTCCTCGATGCACAAAAAATGTATGTTACTGATCCAACGAAAATAACTGACTTTTGTAAACTAAAATGTTCGGCACAAAAGAGTTGCAGGTCGAGGAGCCGCGATGCGCGTGGCCACCTCCCTCATGCCCGGAACAAGACTAAATTATGATGGCGGTCACCTGCGCTAGCTAGCGGGGGTGCGCGCCAAAAATGACCTCGTGACTGCTTTACGCAAAAGTGGAAATAAATCAATACATCAAAACCCTTGAAAAATCACATGATACAATTCTAAACACTACAATACATTAACATACTAGTTATTACTGAGAAACATAAATTTGTTGACACTTAGGGAAATTATTTACTAATGCCTCCCGCTCCGGTTAGCTTGTTAAACTGTCTTTCTGAGTCCGAGCTGGCATGAATGGGAAAAACAATCATATTTCCGTACATGGCTCGCTTAGTATTAACACTGAAATTAAATTAGTTTTAATTTGTTTAGCGCTCATTCCGTCGCCATTACGTTTGTTAGGTTGTCACTCTGGGCTGCGCCCCGTGTTTTAGAGTCGTGTTGCGGAATAATTAGCACTTTTTATTCTCGCTTGTGGCGTTGCACCATGGTGGTTATGAACTTCGGGATGTATTTTATGTGTCCTGATATACTTGGATCTTTTGGATAAATTCCCGCACTCCTGATTTTGGGACATGTGCTCCGGCACCCTCGCACTTGATACTGCCAAACGCGGTGATGCTTTGTGAAACGACCAATGCCTCGAGTCACTGATATGCTAGGGTGTTGTGTGGGAGTTTTGTTTGGTTGGATTTTGCGTGTCTGAATAATTTTCTTTGTTTCGTTTTTCCGACCACGTGGTTACATGAACCTACCCGCTCCCTTGACTTCCCTGGTTCCGGGACTAGTCGAGGCGCGTTCCGTAGTTTTCACGAGTGCTGATGGTGCTGATCGGTGTTGTTTTGGGCGTAGCACCTAGCACGAACGGTCGCTAAGATCGTGGGCCGTCGGCACACGTCAGTACAATGCAAATTAAACTTAACTACATCATGTTTGTTGCAAAGTATATTTTTATTTAAAGATCAATAGAGGAATAACATAGCAGCTAACATGCTGTTTTGAAATTCTTCGTTTGTGCAGTTTGTAAGTGTTGAAATTAATACATTCAAGACTATAATAAAATCTTTTACTCACATTTAATTCCTTTAATTACACTACATAAACCGTAAAACAAAGAGTTTGTTTTTCTTTCTTAGAGAACACAAGTGAAATTACATTCATCAACACTCCCTCATAATTTCACACTTATATCAGCTCTACTATGCCAAGCAAACCTCTAAGTATCAAGAATCTACAAGAATACAGAATCTTGGTAAAAATATCAGCAATTTTATTTTCTGCACTAACGTATTCAATGGTAATTCTTGTATTTGATATAAGCTCCTTAACAAAATTATATTTTATATCAATATGTTTTGAACGTTTGGTTTCTACATTTTTTGCTATTGCTATGGCTGACTGATTGTCTTCGTAAATTTTTATAGCTTCATTTTTATTTCCTGTTTTGAGTTCATCACATACATTCTTCATCCAAATTCCTTCTTGAGTACCACTTGCCAGACTTATATATTCGGCTTCACAAGTTGATAAGCTGATACATTTTTGTTTCTGTGTTTTCCATGCAATGAGGCATTTACCCAGCCAGAAACAGTAACCCGGTGTACTCTTCCTGTCCTCGCTATCATCCCAAGAAGCATCTGTATATCCAATTAACTGTGAAGGTTTCGACTCGTGGAAGATAAGTCCATAATTTGCAGTCTCAATGTGGTATCTCAGCACCCTTTTGGCACAGGAGAAGTGTTATTTTTGCAGATTTTTCTGAAAACGACTAAGATAGTTGACAATGAAGCTTATGTCAGGTCTGCTCCCTGCCATTATGTAACTCAGAGAACCTATCAATTGTTGATATTTAATTTTCAATTGCAAGTCATTTTCATTGTTTTCACACGTTTCTAGTTTTAACCCAGTCTCATATGGAGTGCATTTTCCTTTTGCATTTTCCATTTCAAAATGTTTTATAACTTTTTATACGTATTCGGTTTGATCAATAGTCAGCCAATGACCTTTCTGACTGTTACCTCTTTTTATCTTAGTCCAAGAAACTTCTTCACCGCTCCCATGTCCTTCATTTCAAACTCAATTTTGAGTTTAGATTTTATTTCATTTATCATTGTATGGTTACCAATCAGAATGATATCATCGACATAATTGATCACAAACATATCACCTTCAGCTGTCTCTTTTACATGCAAACAATAATCAACGCAGGAGTTTCTGAAACCAAATGCTTTTCATAAATTCAGAAAATCTAATTATCCAGGCGAGTGATGCTTGTTTCAGTCCATACAGTGCCTTTTCTAGTTTACATAATACGCCTTCATTCTCAAACCCTTCATGTATCGTCATGAACACATCTTCCTTTAATGAGCTGTGAAGATATGCTGCTTTTACATCTATCTGATCTATTTCAAGATTTTCATTAACTGCTTGGCTAATGCAGTCCTTATAGTTTCCATTCTAGGCACATGTGAATACGCTTCACCATATGTGTTTCCAACTTGCTTACAGCCTCGTGCTACCAATCGTGCCTTTTTTATCTGTCTTCCATTATAATCTACTTTTACTTTAAATTTCCAAACTGCATAAATTCGAGGTTCTCCATTATCTTCAACAACTATCCATGTTTTGTTTCACATTATATGATGTTTTTCTTCACCTATAGCTGTGTTCCAACCATTGTCATATGCATCTGTATAAGAAATATTTTCAAATGTTTCAGCAGAATATATTTCATAACAGTGCATCCAATTTGGTTTTCGTCTGATTCTCGTTTGCGAATCATGTTGTATTTTTTCATTATTGTTTTATCGAACCACATCTAGTTCTGTCAAATCTTTTTCGTCATTTTCTTGATTTTGTTCCTCCTTTTCACTTTCAAAGTTCTTAACACGTTTCTCTTCTTTTTCATAGCAAAGTTCCATAAAGTGAACATCTCTACTAATAATTAACCTGTTATTGTCCTCTTCCCAGAGTCTATATCCGGTTGGTGCATATCCCAACATCTTTACTTTGATAGTTCTTGGTTCAAACTTTCCTGTAATCAGTTGTTTTGGAAGTCTTGCATATGCGTCACAGCCAAATGACTTAAGTCTGTTCATATCCTGTTTTGTACCATGCCACATTTCTGATGGAATTAGATTATCAGGAATAGCGCTTGTTGGCCTCCTATTTATTGCATACGTAGAATGCCGCACTGCTTCTCCCCAGAATTCTTTGTCCAAGTTAGAATCAAATAAAGAAGCTCTCGCCGAATCAAGTAACGTCCTATTAAATCTTTCTGCTACTCCATTCAGCTCAGGAGTATATCGTGGTGTTCTTTCCAAGACTATTCCTTTTGCAGTACACATTTTCTGTATCTTATCATACTCTGTTCCTCCATCAAGCCTAACTGTTTTCATGTTATAGCCAAATTTGTTTGACGTTCTGGCCACAAAGTTTTCAAATATCATTACAGCATCACTCTTGTTCTTCATTAGATGTACTTCTGCATAATGAGAATAATCATCAATGAATGTTGTGACGGTGTCAACTTGACATCAGCGGCAGTTCACGTCTCTGGTTACGACGCAGTTTTTTCCCGAGTGGAAATTTCCATGGACATACTTTCGCCTAGTGCATAACTATAGTTTAATGGAGGTTACCTGGTAGTTGTGTGCGATGGCATGGATTCCCATGATGTTTTGTGAACAGACTTGAAATGTTACGTTAAACTTGAATAACTCCGCACCGCACCTTCACAATTTCCGACGTTCATCCTGGTTCCCTGCCAGTAGAAAATAGACGCGTGTGCTGTTGGAGTGAGCTGTGATGTCGGTAGAGAGGGGAAATGGCGAGGCAGCAGAGGGAGGGAACATTGTGGTGATCCTCCAGAATTTGGGAGAAGCTTCTGGTCGCTTAAGCACCAATCACCGATGCGCCACGTGTTTTTGTTCAACAGACTTTCGTTCAAACCAAGATCCCACCACCATTTTGAGAAAGTAGGGGAATGAGAGTTTCAACTATAAATGACCGGATTTTTGCTGGGTTCGGCAGACAGGCTTGGGGATTAACGCTGCTTAAGTTAAGT
>PNEQ01004970.1:4930-20537 GCA_003012365.1 Medauroidea extradentata | reverse complement strand
GGGCAGTTTGACATACAATTGTCACGTTCGGCCATGTTTATGAAACAGATATTTTAGGTGTGACAATTTACAATTATTTGCCTGTCAACTTATACTGTATATGAAACATACACTTGTCATTACATATTGACATATTTGTCAGATTTGACATAATTGTCGTATATGTCACGCCTGTCAAGTTTTATGAAATAGGCCACTGACTGTATCCAGGATATTTCAATAATTATGTACAGTTCTGATATTTAACTACATACTGTTCGTTGTAACGTGACCACTTTTGTGACCCTCTCAAGAAGCACACAAACCTATCAAATACTAAAACCTCTGAAATTTGCTTTAAGGGAAAAGAAATGTACGCACTTCAATAGAGATGAAAGGACACAGCAAGAAGGGTCTTAAAATGCTCAGTTTACCTTGAACAGTGTATACATATAACTAAGAGACACTGTCCATTACTGCATTGACATACTGTACGTATATCTGAGCTAACAGCATGCACTCTTTCTAGCTGTAATAGAGATGCCATTAAAGAAGCTCAGTGACACTAAACTGCTTTGATTTTACCATCAGTAATACATTTTATAATATTTAATTATAACTCTAAATAAAAAATTAATCCGAAGACAATACCAAACTAACAATATTCCCAAAAGTATAACAAACTATGTACAACCACTTATATTACAACCACCTCTCTACAACGACAGTTTTCTTGGGAACTGTGGTATCTTAAAACAGAGGTTTTCCTCTTCATAAGGACTACCCTTATATAATGACACTGTTCTCAGGAAACCTTAGAGGTTGTTATAGGAAGGTTATACTGATTAAAATTGGTAAACGTACACTGGAACACAGATGTTACAACCCCCCTTGAATTATATTATCCTCCACACTATGTACATTTATTTCTATTCCCTTTATTTTTCCTATGTTGTGAAGTTTCAGGCAATTCACCCTAACTTATTTAAATTTATATAAAATATTCTTTCTCTTGTTTCAAATTAAATATTTACTCACCGATTATACACCCTAATTCAGTATTGCTTCGTACGGTGTTCGGGATGATGCAACAGGATTCAATATCTTAGTACCCGTAATTGGGGACATGAGTAAGTTAAATTCAGCTTTTCAAAATTTAAATATAAAATAGTTAGGAATTTTAAAGTACCGTACATAGTTTCTTTTGTTTAGTTTCCTGACTAGTTTGGTTTCAAATTAACCACAGTAGTACGGATTTACATTCATTTTAATGATATTTTTTTTGTATTTTTTTAATTTTCAATTTTTGGCAAATTCAATATTTATTAAATGTTTCTGGTGAAGTGAGTAACATCTGCTGTTGCAAGCTTCTCCAGGTTGTACGATTGTGCCGAAATGGTGGTCAAATATCATCATCTTCATGGCATTTTTCCATGATGCAGGTGATTGACACACGTTTGTCAGCTTTTCTCTAGTTTGTTTAGAGTATTGCACCATGGAAATACAGTAGTCCCTCCTTTTGCAATTTTTGTCTCCAATTAACAGTTTTACTTTAAAATGGTTAGTAATTTCTTTGAAAAAGTAAAAAATATAATAGTTGTAACCCTTTCCGTATGAATCTGAAGTATATTTGTGAGTTCTGGTCAGTTGGGATCGTGTTGTATCACTCAGCCGAGGCGTGCTTTTTGCCAACACGTCCGTTGCTGTGGTTAGGCAGTAGTAGTCGCGAGGCGGCAAGCGCCAGTGCCCGTCGAGCATAAGGGCGAGCACAAGTTGCGGTCAGGCATAACCACCAGGAACACACGAGATTGTAGTTTTCAGCACAGCAATCGGGAATGAAAATGTTACCCTTTACTGAGACTCAAATTGTTTTGACTTGAGCTCTGCATTTCAGCAAGTGTATACAATTTTGGGAATCAGTACGGATAAAAACGGACACAATAGTAACATATAAACTTGTTAAAATTAAGTAATTGAAGTTTGAGTCTGTTTGGTACGCTAGCAGTGAAAAGTTATGTACGTCTAGTGTTGTAATGGAACTGCTTGATCAAAAAATAAATTTAGTATGAGCAAAACTATTATCTTTTTAACCCGAGATTGAAACCACAACCTCAAACTCTCCGGCTACGCTCAGTTGACAAGTTATTAAACAGCAGCAGCAGTAAGAAATAAACAATAACCAGCAGAGGGGAGACAGTCCGGCCACAACGTGCATTCCTGCCACTTACGATGCAGCTGACACCTGCTTCCCCTGATTCACACTTACTTTTTATGAAATTACCGACTTCTATCCTTCCATTTACAAATTAAGGAGACTACTGGTATTGTCAATAAAGAAGGTAATTACAGCATACAGAAACCTGCGGACTGTAGTTATGTATGTGTACAGAAAGTACTAGTAACAAAAGAGCAATTTAAACAATGCCAGAACTGCAGTACGAATCATATCCTTCCTTGAGTAATTCCCAGTACCATGTTATAGCAAAACAAAAATAAAGTTTTTTGATTTGAATTTAATTACTGATTATACTTATAAAAACTTTTTTTAGCTAAAATACTACATTTGTGCTGGAATTATGGATTACCTTGTATAAATTTGTGCTGCGACAGATGAGCATTTTGCTTCTCTCCAATTACACTCTCCCCTCATCTACAAAATTTTTTTATACCTTAAAAAGAGTAATACATGTATATAGGGGTTCTACCGTGTGTTCAGATTTAATTGATCAAACACAACAGGTAATGTCAGTACAACAGGGGAAGAGTAAACAAGGCAGCCAACTTCACCTAACACTCGCATCCTGCTTTCCCGCCCACTGTCCAGCACTGCCACTACTGTACATTTCAATATCACTGATGCACTGTTACACAACTTCACTATACCCACTGATTGATACAAGTTGGCAACATTTCCTCATGTTTAAAACCAAACTGCAACCATTACGAGAACAACTGGCTGTGTTAGTTTTCTTAATGTAAATTGACCTGTCCACTGGTCCGGGAAAGATATATTTTCATTTGGACAGGAAGAGAATGTCAGTAACCTGTCTGGCTGCAATTGTGAAACACAGTTAACTCTACAACATCCACAAGCAGACACCAAGACAATTACAAAAAAAAATTAATTTCATAGTCCAATTTTAAGAGAACCTCGATTTTAAGAAGTAAGCAGATTTTATGACACAATACAAGTTAATGAACCTCAATTTTTAGGAGGAGACCAATTTTACAATGTAACATATAACTTGTGTAGTAAGAACTCTTACAGCACATCTGTAACACTACTCCTCTCAATTAAAACTGATTATAGGGATAGTATTGGTGATTGCGAGATAAATGTATTTAGTAAACTAACCCATATTTAGGTGAACTTAAGACAATGTCTTATTCCATTTTTTACTTCCCATAAACAGGGGATCGACGTATGTGTAAAATTACACTAGTATTCCCAAAACTGACATACGTTTTCATTTTTCGGTGTAATAGTAGAACCTTAATGAAAATTAGAACTTTATTTTTAAAGTAGTGTTAATTCCCAGCAGGTATTGATTTCATTAATGTATTATGCCTTTAATTCTCTAAACTAATTTTAGAATTAGAAATGGTGAGATACGCATTCTTTAAAGTAAAATGGACAGTACAATCAATTAAAGGCAAGTATAGGTTTAACTCTGCCAGTTCTTTTGGTCAGCATTATTCCTGCCCATGGTGCGTGTAAGCTAGTAGTACGTAATGTTTGCGTGTAACAGTACTGGTACTTCCAGCCCCTAAAACACCAGGCATACAACGAATAGTCAGCTACACCACCAGCCAGCGTGGCTGGAAGGTTGGCAGTATCTACCTACTCTCTCACGACACTTCAAACCACCTACTGCTGTCATACAAGCACAGCTTATGCAGTCATACCACATTTGAGGCTATCAAATGACAACCAAACAGACAACAAGACCATGCCTGTATTATTGGTTCCTTGCAACTCAACAAACTAACACTTCCAGAAGTCTACAACAACCAGGACTGCCAGTATCAACAACACAACCCCTACCAGACAACCTCCTTAACGGCTAGCCAAGAAGTATGATCTGCACTATTCTCGGCACACATATATTATTACAGTCCTAAACGTAAGGTATAAGGATTTACTGCATGATAATTCAAGTATTGCTACAAAACAAAACAATAAAGAAATGAATTTTCCAAAACTACATTAATAAAAAAAAACAGACATTCAGATGACAAGAAATACACAATAATTCTCAAACTATATACAGTATGTGAACCCATACAAATGCACCACACGTACAAGCGAGCTAAAATCATATCTTCAAAAATGTATGCTTACTACTAAGCTAGTAAATACTAACTTAACCTAAATTCTACATACTACACCTATAGTCTTGTGCAAGCCATGCTAGTTATATCAGTATTACAGTAACTATGACAAATAAGTGTTTAAATGTAATTAATGCTTGTAGACACTACAGGGATAAAATCTAGAGGAAAACAAAAAACACTTTCTATACTATATTTAAATAATATTACATAATTACTATTACACTACCCAGAATTGTGCTGTAAACAGAGTATATATACATCTACTGTGCATAAGTATCAGTAACAAAATCTGAAGATATAAACACAGTTTAGCACTTTTTATATAGTAATCAAATACTGTAATTGTTTCAAAATAAATATGTACACTAATTTTTTTTTTTTTAGAAATCACTACCAAAATACAAAAGAAAAATTATAAAAAGGTACCAAAAAACCAGTTCAAGCAAACTGCTACGATAACACTGGAAAGAAAACTCAATATTACAAATGTCCTGAAATTAGGAAGGTCTTGTAAAATTATTTGATTCATACCATGCTGGAATGAAAGCTGTAAAACTCCTTAGAGGATAAAAAACCCATCACAAAATGAAGACATCTCCCAAAAAGAAGTCGGCAAAAGCAAAAATTTACCATCATTACATAATTTACCCTGAAAGTTCTTTTGGCTCTGTCGAAACAGTAACAGCTTCATCTTCTGCGACATCTTCGAGGCTACCAAATAAAGAACACGGTTAGTAAACACTGCTTTACCGTAGAAATACAGAGCAGCATAATAGGGAAAGGAATGATTTGTGAGTTAAAACAAGCATTTGTACAATAACATGCCCATGCATACTCGAGCCTGGACAGTTTGCCTATTATATGCTACTCATGGAATAGCGGACAATAAATTAGCAGGTTGGACTCGAGAATACACAGGACAATTATTCTAGCCTGCAGGTTATTGAACTCTTGAAATTTTCCTTGGTACGCATCAATTATGGAGTGGAGCAGCTCCTAACGAGGTAGTGAGTGCTTGTGAGGATGATACGAAGTGAGCATGGAGAAGTGGCAGAATGATGAGCAAGTGGAGGTATCTGGAACATCCAGGGAAACTCTCTGGCCAACTGCAATGTTCACTCCCCTACCCACATGGAAACTGGAACTGACTCCAGCGGGAATTGAACCCAGATTGTCATGATGGGTGGCAAGTAGTTTCTGCATCAGTTTAAAACAGCCACATTGACGGGAATACTTTCTAGATACATATTTACAGTCACAATACAATGGTGGCATGCTCCCCTTAAAAAACACTCGGTCAACAAAAAAATATTCCAAGTCTGATTTCAAAAATTGCTTGTAACAAGTAATAAGATGTACACTTTTATAGTACACAAATAGTTTAATGCACTATCAGCCCCAGCGGTAAATACATATACAGCACAGTAATTAGCAGTATTCTTCAACTACATACACATAACACTATTAGAACTGTTCTATTCCCGTGTCTTCCTAGTTGTGAACACTGTCTTCCATAGCACACCTATCTAACCCAGTACTAGTTTTCCACAAGTTTGTAATTGGAAACGCCTAGTAATTGGATGTGTTTTACAAGAGTAGAATTGCAAACGCCATCGAAGCAACGTGTGACGTGCACTGGCACGCAGCACTTACTTGGCCTCTTATCATACAGTAATTTCAATTTTTTTGTCTTAATTAATGTTTTTTTTTCTCTTTGTTGTTGTAACAAATTAAGTAGGCCAACTTAACCAGGTATAAGGATGTATACGGCGGGATCCAACCTATTAATTGGGGATGCGAGTAGAAAAATTTTCATTAAAATTTTCTTTTTAATTTTAAATTTAACTTTAAAGCAAGAGAAAAGTATTTAATTTTACATGTCAATTTTATCGGATTTATATCGTGTTTGGACTCATTTTAAAGCTAATTTAATTTGAAGCAACTTTTCTAAGTAAACTTTTCTTATATTTTGCCTTGTTTGGATTTTTTTAAATTTCAAGTAGCCTCGTAGCTTGCTTCTCCTGGAATAGGATTTATGTGGCAGGCTAGTCGTAGTTCTCTTGCTTGGAAGCACGTACCGAGAAGTGCTAGCGTTTAAAATTTCAAATCAGCTCTGAGCTAGCCTGTGCTTGGATGGATTTATCTGGCAGGCAGGTCAGAGTTCACTCGCCTGGAAGCACGTACATGGACGTGCTGGAATGCGATGAGCTCTGCCGGGCGTTTCTCGATCAACGTGGGTGGTAGTGTCGGGTGCAAAACTCCGTGAAGGTGGTGATCCGAGACAGATTGATGACGATGCACATCCCCAATTAATAAACTAATGAATATTTAGCTGGTATTATGGAATAAAATGCTTTGTAAATTTATCAGTATCTATGTTACGTACAAATATTAGGTTATAAACGCCAATTAACCAGTTTTTTAGGCAAGTCGGCCGATTAAGTCAGGGTGTCCGCCCAGAAAAGTTGTAGTTGTGTTTCATCGGAGCTCGTGACCGGTCGCCGGGAGATGGCCGTCTAAGTTTTGTCTGTTTGAGTTTGTAATCGGTCAGTAGTAGTTGTGATCCATCGGAGCTAGGGGACGGTCGCCGGAAGATGGCCGGCTGAGTGATTAGTTGGGGCGTTATGGCGGCAGGAAGAGGACGTGGTAGATGTGGTAGAGGGGCTGTGAAGCCTAGAGGACGGATTCGTTAGAAGAAATCAGTCTTTATTTGTTTCTCCTTTTGGCATACTGCCTTTTTATTTCTAGTAATGTAACCAGAAGTAGGTCTTGATAACCGCGTAGTCAGAATTAGGGTAGATAAAAGTGCCGGACCAAGTACTACTACGGAGGGAAGTGGCACGTCGTAATCCGTAGATAGAAAAGTCACCTCAACTAACTCTGGGCGAGCACTCGCTTTGTGAATTGCCTGTGTCTGTTAAACTGCGTCAAAAGAAAGGTTAAATAAAATAAAAAAAATGCCGATATAAATTTTCTTCTTATTTTTTTTTATCCGTTTCGGATTAACCTCACTGCTATCCGGGCATCAATATAATAGGCACCGCCTCTACATCAGCTCGCTGTGTTTTGCCATATTTCTGCCTCACTACTTGCAATAGCAACGGAGGAGAGTTACGTCCCGGAATCAACAACTACATCGGCGACGTAGAAGGAGCCCCGTCACATTTTACCGCCGCAAACAGGAACTTATAACCTCCAAAATATATATAATAAACAAATAACACCGACGTAGAGGAGCACCATTACATTCTAGCGCAGCGAACAGGGACATAACCTCTAACAACTGTATACAACAACAACGTAGAAGACGGAGCAGCCCCGTCACATTCTGGCGCAGCGACATCGGCGACGTACTTCCAACGTCTATATATATATAAATAAACAACATCACAACGTAGAAGACGGAGGAGAAGCATACCCGTTACAAACGCCTTGAATTTTCGGATGAATCCTTTCCTACAGAGGGTGAACCTGATTTCATATGGTAGGATCAAAGCAATTTATTAGCAAACTATCGTTTTAACATGCTTTTGGTTGAGGTTCCAAGGATTCCTCACTCCCGAAACATATATTTGATCTTAGAAGTTTTGAATGGATAGTGAGAAATGTCTGCAGACTCAACTATTACCTCATGCCTTAATATATGTAAAAGTTTAAAGGGGCACTAGGTGGAGTATGGAAGTTTTTTACATACCATGAAATTCTTAACATACTAAGGAAAATTTAGTGAATGAAAAGTTTAAATTTGTTTATGTGAAGCACTAGTACAGTGTTTTAACACATAAACGTTGCTACAACATAAAAATCGCTGCACCAGTAATTTTAAGTGTTATTTAATTAGAAAATTATTTTCGTATAATCGCCGCATGGTACATTTTCTTGTTTAGCGCAGTGTACACGAGACGTAGTTGATGCGCTAATTTATAAATGCAGAGTACTGTAATCCCTTCTGTGCCACAAACAGGCCTTACCAGAAGACGTTACAAAATCTAAATTATACAAGGGATGGCTCTAATTGCAAAGTAATTAACTTCAACATAAAATCAAGATATTCAAATCATGGGGTGGATTTAGTTAACAAAAAGGCGCCACTCAACTTGACATTCACAATTAAATACACTGTAATTTATAATATCTGATTCATATGATACACGAACAACTATCAAAATTGTAGATTTTGACACAAAACAGGGCAGTGTTGAACATCAGTCTCATATAATCAATCCCCCAACAAAGCATTACGTCTGTAAATTACAACACTAAGCAAATTCAATATTACACATGGCAAATTAAGAAATGGATTCTATCCCAACTTTTCAACTTTAAAATACAATTTTACGTTACTTTTTACAGCAAGTAAAAAATAGTACACTAGTTAGCGGCAGCCTAACAACAGAGTAAAGTGTTAAATATCATAGGGAGTATTTCAGGAGCACAGTAGTTACGAGTCAGGATGATCAGATTCGGTCACAAACAAATATGTCGACTCCATACCTTGTTAAACGGTGACCAGTCTCATGTGGAAAAAATGCCCACCGTAAGGCACCCGCAGCAGTCGAAAACGGCCCTTTCACTTAGGCCCAGCAGACAGCCAAAAACACGCGCAACTAGGGCCAAACCATGCCCCATTCACCTCGTAAAAGTCTTGCAGCGTAATTACGTTGAGTATTACTTCAGTAGCAAGCGCTTGTAACAATTGCGATACCAAGTAATTTGTCACACACCACATACAAAGTACGATATGAACAACTATAACGCCTATACGTGCTTCAAAAATTGTGTCAAAGTAGCCATGTAGTAATTGACACAGTGCAAAAACAAGTAACAGGTAATACGCACTTCATTCACCAAGAAAGACTCAGTCGGCTGACACACTAGTCCGCAGTCGCTCGTGCCTAATAAGATAGCCCACGAGGCAAAACAGTTTACTTCTACCCATACCTACCTTCCTACCATACACACTGGGGTTGATGTCCATAAGGTGCCCCAGCCCCACACAAAACAGTCAGTCACAGAGGGTTGACGCCCGTGACGTGCCCTCTGCGATACCTTTCTTCAATTCGTCTGATGGTGAATCCTTCACCCCACCAAAACATCTTGTCACCACTCCTTATCAGAATGTCAGGGCGACTCTGGGGAAGCCGAAGGCAGCGCAACTAGTTAGTTAACCCACAGACGTGGCAATGTAACTTAAGTTAATCTTTACAGCCTGGATACACTTAACCAGCTCTTAGAAACTTCAGAAGTTACAGTGATTTCAAGTTTCTCGGGATCAAAGAGTTGATCACCATAAAGCCTTACAAGTACGCACTTTGTCAGTTATTTGAGATGGCCTGCAGCATCACAGTTGAGTTGAAAGAAGTAGAAGAATTGGAAGTTTATGTAGATGTTATAACATCCTCGAGGTCAAAGAGTTGATTACCAATTACTCACTGCCACTAGCAAGGTCTCAGTTCTTATCTAGTAATTTGATTCTCGCTCCAGTATGTCTTGGCCCGAAAAGCCTAGTCAAGTTAGTGAAGAGTATGTTTTGTACGTCGAAACGGCCCGCAGCGCCTTGTCTAGTTCGTATGTCTCGTAGCTTAATCCTTTGTACCTCATGTCACAAACCCTGTTATCCTGTGTCGAACCATTATGAAGCTATGTTTGTACTAAATTGGGGACAGACCCAAACCCTGATCATCAATCATGAGTACTATGTTCAAACATATGAATAACTTGTATCCAGTGTTGTGAACTGTTGTGAATATACACATCCTGTGAAACCAAATTTACATGGTCTTCTCCTTTAATGAAACCTACACACATACCAACCTGTGTTAGTCAATCTAAGGCGAGTGACTTATGCCTTCCCCTTTGATTTATGTGAGATTCACCTTCTCTGTTCTATCATTACTAGGGCTTTTCCTGTTGGCTTACTCTGAAGACACTCACTGGGTCAAGATTAGCTCTAGCTCTAACTCTAACTCTAGAAAGGTTACCCACTACTCATGCTCTATATCTTAATATTCTTCTTGAGACTCATATTGCTCTAAAGCAACTACGCAACCAGTAAAGCCAATAGCCAGGTGAAAGGCGACAGTGTTTGACAGTAGCTGCTTGGTTTATCTCATAGTCCCCTCTCCACACTCTGCCACTCTCTCTCCACAGACCATCTCTGTGCCCTTACAACTGGTCCCATCATGCTACATCACAACAAAGCAGTACAGAACAAATAATTGCCAGGCAGTTGGCTGATTTGACTTGGGATGGGATGTTTTCGTGGATCTTGAATACAAGTCACAAAAAACTGTTTGCAACAGTGTAAGGATTCATTACCTGTCTTGTATTACAAATTTAAAAAGTACCTTCAAATAAATGTAGCAAACTGTGTCTAGCACTGAATAAATATTGCTGCAGTGATTATTTTACTACAGCCATCCTGTTAAAACAAGATTAGACTATACATGCAAAAAATTAAAAATGTTATAAACTAACCCATCTTTCTTTTTGTCAGTTGGAGTGGATGCAGTAGGACTTTGTGCGCCACGTTTGTCAGTGTGGCGCGTCGACCGCCCCTTGCGCAGACGCCGGAAAGATTCGCGCAGGGACTTCTTGAATGACTTACGTCGAGATATGGGAGCCTCCCCTGCCCCAGATAAGTCTGTAAAGAGAAAACAGGTTGGACACATCTGCGTTAACTCACAGCTACCTTTAACAGAAAACAACACCTATACAACATTCATTTCTACTTTTGAAATACCATCTAAACTTGCATCATATAATGCACACGAGAGCAGTTGCACTGTGCCAGAAAGTCTATAACGACTCTTTCCTTCAAGTTGTGGTCAAGCCACGATACAGCTACGCTCACATTACCAGACTAGTCTCCACCACCGAGCAGCCATAGCATCTGATGAGTACTCCTGTCCACAACAACTCAATTTATTTTAACCTAAATTAATGTTTTACACATGTACTATGTTTAGTACTACGTACAGATATTGTCAACAAAGTAACAAAAAACATTACAGTACTTTAATTTATATCTACCAGTGAAATTCAGCCCTTCTGAAAATTTTTACCACCAGTAAGGTGTGTAAAAAAGAGCATGTGGGGCTTATGGACAGCTTATTAACATACTGTCTGCCTAGGACTTGTAGCCCTGGAATGTTGGTAGGACAGTTTCCCTTTCAGCCCACTGCAGGCACAACAACACTAACACAGACGGAACCTGCAATGAGAAAAGGCTTTTTACGTGCCCAGTAAGGTAATATTGAAATAAATCTGTCCGACAGACCACATAAAGACTTCATTCACCTGTCCACACTCATCTGTAGTACCTGTCTCAGCAGGTCAAAAGGATCTACACAACTCTCAGCAAAAGCGCAGTTAGGAAATTTCCTCGGCTAAGCCAGCTTCATCAGGCAGCAAGTGTAGACAGACAATCGGTGAGGTGCCTCACAATTTTCATATTTTGTAAATTTTTTTGATAGTTTATATTTCTGACAATTTAAACCCCGTTGCATAAAAATGTACACTAGACACCTGACTTTACAAACTCTGAATTTTACGAAGGTAGCGATTTTACGAATATACTCCCGGGAACTGTCAAAAAATGGCATAAAGTTAACGCTGTTGGAAAATGTGACAGCACACGTCGGAGAGCAACGTTCGGCCTGTGAGCACTACTACATACGTTACACAGTTTGTCAACTCCTCATTTCTTCGTAGATAACAAGACAGTGACAGCTAGGGTTACATGCTTGTCTCACAGCCAGCAGATGACCCCCTCCCCCCCAATCATCTAACACTCATTTCACGCGCATACTAACGCCGGTAAAGATGATCTCTATTACCGCGTACACAACAGAATTATTTTTACCACGCCTCTACCCACACCCAACCACTGAAAATGACAAAAACCTTGTATGTTATTTTTAGAGTTTTGGCAGATTTTAGTAGACTATTCAATTTTCCTAGTGAAGTGAGAAACTTCTCCCGTTGCAATCTCCTCCAGGCTGTAGAATTTCTGACGCCGACGTTGTGGTCAGATCATCAACTTCATGGAATTTCTCCATAACGCAGGTGATTGACGCACGTTTACCTTTGTCTGCTTAGAGTATTGTGCCGTTGGGAGGTGTGTGTGTGAGACTGTGTCTGGTAAGTGGTAAGCAAAGTGGAATGCAAGACAAAAAAGAGGGGGACACGTTTTAAGCTACACATTAACAAGGCAAGTATCTGGAAAGTAAACATGACTGGGCAACGAGTAAAAACTGCATAAGTGACAAAGTTTGGACTCATTGACAGTGCCGTTTTTACATTAAATAGACTTGCTGCACACACAATATCTAGGCATGCCATCGTTAAAAGGGCATAAGTACAGAACACAGTACAGCATAAAGGACACAATCACAAGGAGAGATGTGTTTGGTGTTTTATCTTTTTTGTGACATGAATTGGTCATACCAATCGTTCGTAGGTGTAATTTTAATCCGAAGATGTCTGTCTATTGGTATAAATTTAAACTTCAGTTATTATTCGCCATTTTTCGTGTGAAACAATACGGATGTCAGACTATGTATTTATGAGGAGACACTCAGTGCTCTGTATTTTTTTCCAGGACATGGGTTGGTCATATTTACAGTTCAGGGATACCCTTTTAATCAGATGAAGTCCGTCTTGTGAAATAAATTTATATTTTAATGATAACTGGTCTTGTTTTCTCACAAAACACTACGAAGTTCAGTACCCCCATTGGATACACATCACAGAAAAAACGCAATTTAAAAAATTTGATAATCAGGTGGGGGGGGGGGGGCAAAGTTGGCATCAATCGATTTTACAATGGTATTTATTTTACTTATGTCATAATAAAGAAGGAAAAAAGTCATTAACAGTGGTAATAACAAGGAAGAATGAAGGAGGGGAAAACGAGACAGGGTAGAGCTACAGGCAGCACTCAAAGATGGAGAAGGAAAAAGATTTATGACTTAAAGAGTAAGAGCAACGATACTAAATCTGGGCACTAAGAGACTAAATAAAAGTAGCACTGTGACTGACTAGAACGAAAAGACGACTGAGAGGTAGCACCCCACCCAACCACTTGACACACGGAGCCATCTGCTCTCAGGTGTTGCTGTGCGCTAGTTTCAAACCACAGCTACCACAGTTATTAACTGATTTTACCCATTATTATTTTAAGTTTTAGTTAATTTCATGCCAGTTACAAGTCATAACCATACAAATCATAATTTTATGACTGATAACACATTTATCTATATTAAACTTTACGGTAATGTGTCATATTTTATGGCATTTTTAAATTTCTTATCAACAAATTGAATATTTGACAGTTCCTGAGAACAGCTTACGCTGCAAAATCCAGAACTCATAAAATTCAAGATTTTATATACACTAATTACAGTCCTGTGATATGTCAGCATCTTTTGAGTCGTTCATCATTGCACAAATACAAAACAAGATAAATTTTGCCCATATAACACCTGCATATTTTTTCACAAAAATTCAATTAAAAATTCGGGGTGTGAGTCATAAACGGAAATCAAGGTTTTTGGGTAAACAGGGCCTGGAAAAATTGGTTTTAGATACAATTAAGATTTGTGGAAGCATTTATTACAATGGAAACATTAAGGGTGAAACCCTTTCATATAAAATTGTAGCTCATTCATAGAGCCTGTGTCTGCAGCTGCCAGGATTGTCCACTGGGGTACGCCAAACTTGTGCACGCCGGGCTGTGCAGAGCGACGCCATGACCGCATGCACCTAGATCCTTTGTCACACTCACCCGGTCTGATGAGCGAGAATTTAAGCACTCGCAGTGTGGCGTGTGATCAAGACTGAGTAATTCGTTGCTCCACAAGAAAGAGCCCCTGTACAGCACACTTTCTGAGTATCAACAACTGCCGACAGAGTGCAACACATACTGCTAACGCTGAGGAGAATACGAGTGCCAATAAGCAGTGCGCCAGACAGTCTTCAGATGCCAACATGTTAAACGGTGCTGAGATGAGCACTGTTTGGACGTGTAAATAGTGTATATTGGATGTAATTCATGGACAAAGGAAACTTTCTTGTGTACCTGCACATCAGTGTGGGATTTTTGTGTTTGGCAAGTTGGCTAACCTGCCTTGCAGGATCATCGGTCGGGAGTGGAAAGATGGTGCCGCTTTGGTAAGGTGTGTGTCGTGTTCGGCGTGTTGTATCGTAGCCTTGTATGTGCAATCCTTTATAGTTTGTCTTTTTTTTTTTTGTGTGTATTAAAATTCACAAAACATTTTGGTCCTCCGGGCCGGATGAATTGTGCCATTTTTCGTCGAATTGTAGTGTCGCGTCGTTTCGTTTCGTTGTGGCAAGTTTCTTTGTTCGCGCGGGAGATCGTGTATTCCGAAGTTTTACCGTGTATTTCAGCCAAGATTCGTCTCGGTGATTATTACTACTGAAGACTGACTGTGGTGGAGTTACAAACTGTGTTCTTTCATTTTCGGCGTGCAGCGGCAGTTTTGCATGCACGTGTTTGGGTGATTGCTTTGTTTGGTTAACGTCTGCACGTGGTGTTATTGTCCTTGTTTCGCATCCAGAATTGTGTCACAGCCGTGACATTCATTGTTTGATGCACATTTACGTGTGTTTTGGTTGTATGTGTTCAACAATGAGTATTTTATATATCTCTTTCTACTTCGTCGAACGGTCATTTGAAGGTTAGTGGAGTTTGCTTGTAGGCCTAAGTATAGAAGATTTGTTGCTGTGTTTGGTATTCTCGTTTGTTTGAGATGGAACGCATATTTTCGTATTGTTAGCACCAGTTTTTGCGTGTCCTTTTGTTGTTCGTGGTTTTCTTGTTCACGTTTGGATATGGCCGATAAGCAAGTGGAGCTTCTGCATCTTCGCCTTGCAGAGAGTCGGCTGAAACGGGCTTACGATCTTGCTCAAATTGTCGGGAATGACAAGTCAAAACGTAGTTTGTTCCTAGCCACTACCCGCGACCTGTCTAAGGTTCGCGAGAATTTTGACGCAGATTATGTCACTGTAGAGCTCGCTGACACTGGCTCGACTGATGAGGCAGCCAATGTTGGTCACGCTGCACGTTTGGCAGACTTCGAGGATAAATATTACTTTGTTATGGCTACCCTTGATTCCCTCGCTGTGAGTGAAAAGGAGGATGTTGGAAGCAGTAGTACTTCGAAAATGCACAACTCTAGGGTAGTGTTACCAAAAATCAACATTCCAGTCTTTCATGGTGACCATAAACAATGGCCCAATTTTGCTAGTTTGTTTGCTACCCTTGTATCGA